>JAYJMA010018457.1:0-12284 GCA_036873895.1 Parotocinclus cabessadecuia
AATTTAGTAAGAACTTGTTTTTTTACAGTATTATGCTTCGCATGCTGAGTATCTATACATTGTGTTGTAGATCGTTTTAAAAAACTTGTTTGCAAATAATTTTTTTAATGAACAAAGTTGGTAAGCAACTTTGGCATTTAATAGGCTTAATAGGCATTTAATATGTTACATAAATTATAGCACGTCCCGTCTTATAACATAGGGCATGTTCGTTTAATTGGACCAGCCGGTTATTAGGACCAAAACGATCTTGTCGTGGTTTAAAATGTCTTATTGCTTTGTCTGTGTGAAACCACTGCTACAATTTGGGCAATAATTATAGATCAAATCTCTGCTTGAAGTGATCTCAGTCTCAATTTTTTTTATCAGTATGAATTTTTCTCCTCTGCACATGAAAAAGGGTTGCAGCTCATAAAACGTGAAAAATTGCATTGTCGTTATATTCCTGTTAGAAAAGATCAATGCTTTTCGGCTGCAAAGCATATCGTTCATCCTGACCTGTTTGTCTCATACTGCCTCGGTTTGACAGTTTCTGAAGATTCATTCTCTTGAGATTTGCTTCTCAGAGTGCTAAGTATCTGATAAGCTGATGGTTACTGAATACACCAGCTGAAGTGCTACAGCAGAGCACAGATTTTGACATTTTGTCTGGCAAGATTTTGCGTAATCTTACTGTTTCTGAAACAAATCAGTCTGACTGTATACATTGATAAACAAATTAAGTAATTAAGTACTGTTTACACATTCAACGCCCATTCAACTTAATGGCCACGGTCTTTACAGTATTATAACTTCGAATAGGAAATTCAAATCTCTCTATTAATTCTGGATTAGTGAATGTAACAAAATTCAAAACGGCTGTACAAAAGATATAGCGCTGACCGAAGTACGACTTTACACTACTGTACTGAATTTTTATAGATTCCCATGTAGGTTGCTTATTTATTTATACTGGCAGAGTACTATTATTGTTTGTTTACTTCTTCTGCCCAGCTTTGTCTGCTCTACCTTGGTTGATTTGTTTAATAGAAACTTTTTGTCCAAGTTACTCGTGTTTGTGTGCGTGACTTTCCACTGCTTATTTGTAACAAGCTGCAAATGGTGTCATATATGCCTGTCCTATGATAAGTAGTAATCCTTTGTTTGCCTCCACCCACTACCTGTATATTCTCTCTAACCAATAATTATATAAACTGCTTCGTATTCACGCGGAGTCTCTGTTTAAGCTGGCTAATCTTCCATGTTGTTCATAATAAAGTCTATCAATGCATTTTTGGCTTTTGTTGAAAAAAACTGTCAGTCATTTTAGTCACTCATCACTCATCCAAAATACCCTTTATATTTGTATTACAGCAGCCTAAAATGTCTATGTGACCATGGTAAATTATGGCATGTAAATGTAAAATGTTTCTGTGTGTGTGTAATAAATAGTAAATATGTCGTATACTTGTGGGAACCGAATGTCCCCACAAGGTTAAAACGTTTTTACCTGTTGCTGGTCCTCATAGGAAAATCCTTTTTTTCCTTTTTTCCTTTTTTTATTTATTTATTTATTTATTTATTTTTTTACAGATATTCAACTTTCTTGAAATAAAAAGACAAATATTTGAGTAAGAATTGTGATGTTAACTAGAGAGGTGCAGGTGTAGCATTAATGAGATATTGTATGCTTTTCATTATTCTTTGGGGGAGGGGGGTGTTTCTAGAATGGATACTTCTAGAGCAAAAAACATTTTAGTTGGAATATCAATCGAATTTTTGGGGAATGAACGTTGGGTTTTTTTATTCATTTTTCCAAAAATCTCACTACTGAAAAAAAGATTTTTGGCCACACAAAAAACAACGTATTATATGTGAATCTGCTTATCATTTGAACGTTTATCCAAAGAGTCTGAAATTCAAATATTGATTTTACATCAAAATATAAATAAGACTGAAAAAGATGAGAGCCATTTGGTTAGAAATGGGCAAAGAAAAAAAAAGACATTGTCACCTCCTAATATGAATGAGACAGGGCTGGTTTGTAGAGCTTTATATTAGCAATGCATTTATCAAACAGCCCGAGCCAATCTCACACTGTCAGAGAGAAGCGGGTGGCATTCTATCACCATGAGAGGAGCCCTGACAGGTCGAGTCCTTTCCTGTTATTGCCACGGACTATGTTACCATGACCATGTGTTTGTTTTGGGTCTCGTGTATTTGCTGGAGCTTTTATAGCATTGGGATTTTTTATCTTCTTGTGTGTGTGTGTGTGTGTGTACATTCTTCGTTCTGCTTTATGTCCTTTGATCAATATGTTGTTCGAACTGTTCAAAATAACACAAGTAAGGGAACTAGTGGCACTGTAGCATGCCAGACGAACACGAACTCAGTGCTGTGCAATGCTCTAGACATACTGAAATATTGCTCTCATATCTTCCCTGCTATACTTAGGCTAGGCTTGTGACTAGGATAGAGAGAGGGAACAATGAGCCAAAGACCTCCGAATCCCTTTTTGTCATTTTGTCATTCAGTAGAGGTGGTTGGAGGCTCTGTGCATGTGCTGAGAGCTTCTGCGTCTCAGTGTCCTGCTCCTACTGCCTGCAGCACTCCCTCACTATTTATGTACTGATCTTTGACAGCATGCCTCTGTCTCTCCCATATCTACTCACACGGTCACACATGCATACGCACAGTCCTGCTACAAAAGTCCTTTGCCGTCTCTCACCGAGAGAAAGCTTGTGTACAGAGCCAGGAGATTATGGTTTAAGCCAGACAAAAATGGTTCTAGCATAAAACCAATGTAAGACAATGTAGCCGTTTGGGTGTTTCAAATAATGTTGACTTTTTTTTTTGTTATTTTCTGAAACGACAAGGCTGTTAAGGCTAACAAGCAGCAAGTCTAGAGTTACAAAAATGCTTTACCCAAATGGTCTGCGTATTTAATTGTGTTGATTGGAATTGTTCAGTCCCTTGTGACCTGTTACATTACATTACATTACATTTCCAGCATTTAGCAGACGCCCTTATCCAGAGCGACTTACAAGTGATACATTCTTATAATCCAAGCACTTGTGGGTTAAGGGTCTTGCTCAAGGACCAAACTGTGGCAGCTTGGCAGAGGTGGGATTTGAACCCTAGACCTCCTGGTCCAGAGTCCAGTATCTTAACCATTAGGCTACCACAGTCCCCCTGTTAGTGAACCAAACAAGTGGCCATCAGACCAAATGTATAGCAGAATACTCTGATCTAAAAGTCAGCACAGGAAATATGATTAAGAACTGGATTTTAGCATAGTTATGAGATTTCTGTCTCACAGCTAAGAGATCCCTGGTTCGCTCCCACATTCCAAAGACGCGTTTTAGGATAAAGAAGACATTAATTAGTACTATTATTAGAATTATATGTTCTTTTAGATATCTGAAGCTATTTAACAATATGGATATTTGAATAGGGTTAAAGCAATCAAGCAATCAAAAAGCCCCGCCTTTAATTCTGAAACTGAATTTAATTTCACATTCAAGCCTTATTTATTGCCTGCAGTTGGTTCGTTATTTACATGTTGTACAATATGTAGTGCATCTGTTTGAATAAACTTGATTCGATTTTTTTCACATTGTGTAAATGTTATTTCATTTCATTTCCTTATCGCTCACATTTCTTCATACAACCTAGTACGGCAGAGCAAAGTATCCCCAATAAACTATCTCCTAATTTTTGTGAGCAGTGTAGTTCATAATTCTACTTCTGGCACACAGTAATAGAAATGAAACTACAGAAAAACAGAGAACATAAGCACTGGCAAAGGCCCATAATCAGGAACAAGCCTTTTTTTTATAAAAGACAAAAATCAGGATCTGTTTGATGTGCTGAGGAAAGAGAAGCTCAGATAACATTCCATTCATACTACCTTAGAATCTGAAGATACAGTGTGATGAGAGAAACTAGTCAAAATGGTCTCATGGACACAGGCTCTCTTATTTGCATTGTATAAATCCCATCTAGTGGCGAGATGAAGAAGTATGTGATATTCACACCTGGAAAATATCTTCTATGTAAATGAAAATGCTCCCTGAATCTCAAGGCAAAAATGGTTTGCAAAGACTGGCTACAGGCACATATTTGGCTTTGAAAAAGACTTCTCGGCAGTCTAATCTCTAACATGCATGTTATAACCAGGCTGAATTATGGCTTTCGAACCAGGTTTTAAAACTGTTTTTAAATGTAAATTTATGTAGCACTTTTGCAACTTCAGAAAAATAGATTCGATGTGTGAAATTGCATGCATTGTAATGCTGCATACAGTTAAATGATTACAACTAGTCCCCAATTTACCACTGGACACATTCAGATAAATCCATTGGACGTTGAATTTAACATAAACCGAGGTGTTTAATACGGACCACATTCAGCACTCCCACCACATCTACATCACACGTTGCCAAATGTAGGAGTAAAGTAGTGCATAGCACTAAAACACTTACATTAAACTACAGATGAGCAAAAACATTGACATAAAGATTAAAAAAATATTGAAAATGTCATAGAATGTATTTTTTTAACATATTTAAAGGGGGCTTTTTCTCACTACACTGATGAGTACTTTCGCATTACTCATCACTGTCACCACGTGACTCCCTGTGCTACGCACTGCCTACTTCCTCATCAAAGTGCTTGACACTGTCGTCCTGGGTGCGGCTTGCCTGAGACAATATAGAGTACTTTTTCTGCTGAAGGTGTATTTATGTTTGATATCGGATTCCCATCATAAAGGCCATCATAAAACTTATCCTGAACAAAGTCTAAATATATAACGGTCATATAAACGACCTCATCATCTTACAATAAAAAAGATAGACAAACTTTACCCATGTTTTTATCTAGCTACTACTCACTCCGTTTTTGAAACTTGGTGAGTCACAAAACTTTTGCAGCCGTCCTATAGCCATGTTTTACTACTAATTGATTTATGGAAAGCTGCATTGTATTAGAAATTTTCATTTTATCTCTAACCACCTACCAGTTGAGTGGTGAATAGTGAAGAGCACTGAAGCATATTGAGTCATAAATCATTTCAAAACAGTATGCTAAGTCAAGCCGGTGAAGAGAAGAACAGGCAGGCGGCAAACCTATGAACTTGGCGATAGACCTCAAAAATGAAGCCATTGACATCTATTTGTTTCAATGTTCATGCAGGCCTGGTGATTACACCATTATTTATAATTTAATTTGTTTCTTTAAAGAATTGATTTGTCATCCGTTTCTGGTTTTGTCTCATGTTATGAGCAGGGACTCCAGCCATCATCCAAATTATGACTGCTGCTGCATGAACAGTTAGAGTTCTTTGCCTCAGTAAATGAAAAAAATGTAGCATTTAACACTGAACATGTTTACATGCACATAATATTCAGATCATAGTTAGGTTTCTTCAGTTATTCAATTATGCAGCTGGTCATATATATTTTCATGGGCCTTGAATTTGGATTGTAGGGCAAAAAATATCATTATTATTATGAAATTACTGTTATACGATGCTATTCTGTATGTACTACATTCATGTATTACTGCCAGTGTGAAAACTAATATGCATAGTGTAAAAAAGTATGAGTCAGATGGTTTGAATAATTGCAGAGCTCATTTGTTTAGTCTGCTTCACAAATTATAATCAAAGGCCCTGCCAGTGATCAGATTTTAGGCAGGCTTGGGGTTAGTCTGAGCCAACTCTGTATTTGTATCAACAAAATGCAGGCTGAAGTCAAATCCAACAAATGTGCCAACACTGATATGATCAAGGAGTGATGCTAGGTATGTACATATGTACAAATATAAGATTTGTAGAACCAATAAACTATCATACTCAGTAATACAGTCCTTTGCGCATGTGTGTAGTTTCCGGAAGTTGTATTCTCAACCCTGAACAGTAACTCCTGATGGATTACTTCACAGCGTGGTCTGGACATCCTAAGTTTGCCATGATCTCAAACAGTCTAGGATAATCGGTCTCATAATAGATCATTCTGCAGTGCGCCTTTTGTGTGTCACTGTCATCATTATTGGCATGAAAGCGAACCTCTTGCTGCATTTATGCCCTGTTGTTAGAATCAATAACAGGCAAACTATTCTATTCAAGGTGAGTTTAAGACACTGCAGGGGCCTGTTGAACAAATGTAGTGTATAGTACTGTATGTTGGGTTTTATATTGTACTTCATGAAAACGGGTATAATACATGGACCAGCAAGATTTCTTTTGTCCTAGTTTGAAGGTTTGGTGCTGACATTGAGTTTTTTTTTAAGATCTCTGATAAGTGCCTGCATGTGTCTGTCCTTCCAAGAGGTCAAGGTTACCAAGATACAGTCATTGACCAAAAATAAAGCACCCAGATTGTCAGATTTAGCGTAATTCAGCATGCAGTTATGTCACATGATGATATATAAATGATCACAGGTTAGACACTGGGTATTGACACAAGAGGGCATAAAATGTGTGCTGCTGTACAAAAAGGCTCTCAGATGCTGCTTTTGTGTAGTGTTCCGCTTGGTGAGAGATTGTTGACTTCTAGGCACGCCCATATGATGCATTTGTCCACAGTTTGGCCTGTGGATTCTGCACACTTGTGGGTTGCCAAAGCTGGTGCTCCATTTGGTCCCGTAAATGCTCGATTGGCAATAGATCTGGCGAATGGCCAGGCCAAGGACATGTGTGTGTGGGCATGCAGTATCCTGCTAAAAATTTCAGTTTGAAGCACTGACATTAGAAGCAACACAGGATGTCATGCTCAAAATGTCTAACAGTAGATGATCTCTCACCAAGAGGTACACTACCCAAAAATATTCTTTTTTTATAGTCAGTTGGCTAAGCATTTTTACGTCTAATCTGACTACATCTGTAATCAGTTATGACACTTCTCTTTTCTTCAGGATCAATAAAATCGAATATTTTCTTATCTTATAAAGGGTCCAAAGACCTATTTCAGGCATGGCAGACGTAACTAATATATACTGCTCAAAAAATAATGAAATATTCCCTAATTTTTAAGAGCAGTGTACCTGACACCACCTATGATGAATGCAGTGCGAGGGTACATCTGTGCAAGTGTTTGTGTGTCATTGCCTGGGATTTGAAATGTGTGTGTGTGTGTGTGTTTGTTTGTTTGTGTATGTGTGTGGTCCACGTTTGTATATCATTGGAAGGACCAGATGGTCCACAAGGATAGAAAGGGCTGAAGTTCGGCCGAATCACTTATCATATTTGTTTTTTTACTTGTAGGCACATAGGAGCTAAACGATTTGCTTTAGGATATTGAGTTTAATGCTAAGTTTATTGTTTGTGTTAGGTGTTGGTACAACTTTAATTAGTTAATCATGTCAATAGAAAGTCTCCAAAACTGTGTGTGTGTGTGTGTCTGTGTGCGTGTGTGTGTGTGTGTGTGTGTGTGTGTGTGTATGTGCGTGCGTGAGTGTGTGCGTGCATGCGTGTGTGCGCGCCCACATCCTGCTTGTTTGGAGGTGTTTGCTTCAGGCATTTGGTTTTCTTTGTGGCCTCTGCACCACTGGCGCTCATTCTGAAAGCCATGTCAGTGCAGGGCAGACGGTTGCATCTGAATATTATTAACCTTTTGACCGTATTGGCACAAAAACCTTCATAGATGTCCAAATTTTGGGTTCATACAGAGAGAACAAAAGGCTCGGCGTGGCTTATTTAAAACTCTTATGACATGCTTTCAGGTTCTTAGAAAATGGGAAATAGCTTCCTTCAAGTAGGGAAAAATGTTGTGGTCAGCTAGACACCGGGAATTTGGCCTTAGTTGCAAATGTGAGATTTGTGCTAGTTCTTCCAAAGTAGTACTTTAAAATATGAGTACCTATATACATTAAAAGTGGTAACGAAACATTTCAGACCTGGCCTTCTCTCTTTTATTTTGTCCTTGCTCGTGACTCATACTGTTTGCTTATCTCTATAGCTGTTCTACACAAGTGCAGCACTGATTAATGAAATCTGCATGGGCCTACAGGGAGCTTGCTCTCCGTCGGCTCTGAGCGAATTGGACCCTAATGACGGGTATATCGCAGCTGCATGAGATGCACAGTCAAAACAAATTAACAGTGAAAAATTTGTTGTCAAAAGTTGAAATCTGTACTCCTCAGAGTGTGCCTTCTTCACACCTGTAAGTGATCTCTCATCCATCAAGTTTATATTCAAATGAAAGTTAAGTGGAATTTATTTAAATATTAAGAATTTTATTGAGTGTCTTTTTCACACCATTAACCAGGGGCGTTTCTAGACTACTTGTCATACTGGGACACACACAGCATTCAGAGCGGAACTCTCGACTTGCCAATTAGTCATACGGGCACTACTTTTGCATAAAAATACAATAGTTCTGTATTTCTGCTCAGCAATTGAGGATAAAAATGTACTGGGTCAAGCTGTATGGGGGTACTGGCACCCCTGCTTTCACCAACAGTTACCGAGAAGTAACTGCAAACTATTTGTAAAGTTTTGCTATGTTAATAACCAGCAAGACAAGCAAGAAAAATGACATTACACTAACATTTGGGAACAGATTGAAAGCTGTGAGGATTTTTGTGTGATTCTCTGTGCCTGGACAACCAAACCCCATTAGAACATGCAGGACATATTTTGTGAGTTTGTTATGAGAGTCACTTTATGTTGACAAAGTGTGTGTTTTGTCTGGAACCTAGTCAGAAACAACATCAGCTGATTATAATAAAAAACAAACAATATTGGCCTGATAAAACATTGACTGGCCTAGGACAATCATAACAAGGAGGCTCCTTTATTTGCCTGTCAATAAGTTTTTGTGTGTACATAGAACATACCTGAACGTCACTAGTTTTGGTATTTGCTAGAGTCAGGGAAGAGCATATAAAACTGTCTTTTGATTTCTTTTGATTTCGATCTTTGTGAGTCATTCTCAAGGAGTTTGGATTAGAACAAATGGTTCTGCAATTTCTGCTATTATTCTGAATTGGAAAAACTGAGAGCTAGTTAGTTATGAAGGAGACTTTGCATGCTTGGTAGGATGCAGAATCCTACATGTTCCATCTTAATTTAGTTCATTTCTGGACTCTGCAAACGTTTAGGCTGAGCTCCAGTGATTTTTAAGCTCAACCATGGAAACCCATGATGTTTAGCTCCTGAAGAAAATCTATCAGAGCCCGTTTGAAACTTGCCAGTGAGTGATCAAGACAAATTTTTTACGCTAAACGCTTTAACAACTTGCATTTTGGGGAGTGCTTGTCAGCTGTCAAGTTTAAACTAGAATTTGTACATCAAAATACTGCATTAATTGAGATTCTTGTATATTTGTTTTAAGCTTCCTATTTGTTTGCTTAAAATAAACCTTCCTTCCAGCCTTCCCAACTTCATTCAGTCTTTTATTCCTTAGTTAGTTAGGTTAATTAGTGTTCATTTTTATGATACTTTAACTCCAAAAAATGACAAGCAACAACTACCACTATTTGTGAGTAGCTTTATAGAAAAATAAGCCCAAGGTCACTTTAAGTATGTGGTTCAGGCAACCTTTACATGAACAATGGACCTCCAGTCCCAGCTCTTGGATCCACAGCACTGATTGTTTATGATCACAACATCCAGATTTAAAAGACATGCATTTCATTCTACTATTATTATTTCATAATATGATTTATTATTGTAATTGTTAAGACCTCGGTCATTAAAATGAGCAGACACTGATCACATGGTCAGACGATCCTTTTCCGTATTTTAGAAGCGTTTAAAGAGTTTGCTTTCAATCTTAGACCTAAGTTATGATGAAAGTACTCTGTTTCTTGCCTTTTTAGATGAATCAATCAGTACAATCAGAGTACTAACCAATATTTTCTATATGTATTATCTAAAATAAGAGCATTACCGCTCCAGTGTGTCAGGGCTCTAAGAACGTGCTTTCCATCCTGAATCATGGGAATGCAGTGTTTTGATAGTGAGGCACTCTGTGACTTTTGTCATTATCCACGGCTCCCAATCGATTCAACCCGGTCCTGTCTGTGAGGGGAAACTTGACTTTTACTCATAATTAAAGCAATCTAGATGCAAATCAGGGCATATTTCAATGGCATATTCTGTTATGAGGCCTTCCACGCTCCCAGGAGCAGCGTGTCATTAAGTGGCCTTTTCAGGAAGAACACACACACACACACACACACACACACTTCACTCACTCGCCCACATTCAACAACTTACGTCCATCGTCTCTTTTCGCGTACATTCTCAAACCAATCACCCTGATTAGCTGTGTTTATAAAGGCTGATGGCTTGTAATTGTAATGCTCGTTGCCCTAGGCAATGCTTTTTTTAATAGTGAGCGTTCTTTATTTAAGTGCATGGATGCCACAAAGCCAAGTTGTATCCATGTCAGGGGATGCCATTAAAACCCATTATCCTGTCAAGAGCAATCCGTGACACACATGACTTCTGCAGTGCCTGGCTGCACATGTGAAAAGGAATCGCTCCCTATGTCACGAGTTCATCTCTGAAATCATTATATTCAGTCAAAAGCATTTGTTGGACCGAATATTACCTTCTACACACTGGCACCTTTTTCTATTTTTTTTTTCTTCTTTTGAGTAGCTATTAAATTTTACACTCAATGATTGCAGCTTAACCAAAGAATCGAATGTTAATACGAAGCCTGCACTCTGTTATTCTAATCACACGTTTTAATGGCTGTAATTCACCTTGCAATACCATTTACTCATCCAAGTAATTCCTCTTAACAACTTACTGTATTTCACGTGGCTTCCAAATCAAATATTGGTGCACCTTTGCCAATGGAGAAATGTTCTGAACACCATTTTCACCTCCACAGAGGTTAAATGGAGCCACGCACATCTGTCAGCCAGTGCTGCAGCAGTTAATTAATGGCTATATCAGTGAGATGTAATATACTTCCCAGATACAGCCACCTCTTCTCCTGTGTTTACCTTGCACTTTTATATTAGAAATTAATTTTGTCTGTTCCGTGCATGTGCATGAGTCAGTTATATACAACCCTGATTCACTGTTAGGACAGTATGGAAAATTAAATAAAAAAAAAAAAAATCAGTCTTTCACATTTACCTTATCTCAGTTCAGACAGTGTGAATCCCATATATGACATGTTTTGTCTGCATCTTCATTAAATTTGTTAATAAACATCCATTCCTGAATTTTAGGCCTGCAACATTTTCCAAAAAAGTGGTGATGGGGCAATGTAGAGCTAGTTAGAAATTAAATTATAAATTAAATTAATTAATTTCCGGTTTGTCGAAAAATGTGTGAGAAAATTTTCCCTCACATAACATCATAAGTAATTCAAGGGATCTTGAGTAATCTTAAGGGTAAGAACACAAGCCTATATTGATGACTGTGATCTCCAGTCCTACAAACAGCACTGCATCAAGAGCCGGCATTCATCAATAACTAATTATTGGGCAAGGGCTTAATGTGGCAAATCTTTGTTAAACATAAACAAATACCACTTAGGCAGCATTACAATGTGGTAAATGCTTTACCGTCCCAATAGTTTTGGCATGGGTTGCAGGTCTGCAAAGCAGCAATTGATGTTTATTAACAAATGAAATTAATCTGACCAGACCAAACTAAATATAAAAGGCATTTTAAAAAAGTTACAAAACATGTTGTTACATTTCCATTTCCCATATTGTCCCAACCTTTTCTGATTTGGGTTTGTATCATTGTGAGGACCAAGCGTAATAAGAACTGCAATTTTTATTTGAAAAATCAAAGGAGCCAAAAGTTTTTCTTTCGGTTACTGTTAGTGTTGGGTTTATTGTAGCATTAATAAGCTACGGTATTCATTATGCCAATGAGAAGCAAAACATGTGTTGTTTGTCTAATGGATTTGTTATATTCATACAGTGTTATAACACTGTGGAGACCACTTGTACCCACAAGGATACAAATATATCATACATACATTACATTACATCCATACATTATACATGTATAATACAGTTTTTGGCTTGTGGGGGCATCTCCCTGGTCTCCATTTGCTTTTTATTTACAGAAACAGCATTCAGCAAAACCAACAGTCAAGGTTTGCTTTAGGTTACTGAGGTAAAGATTAGGCTAGGGTTAGGTATAAGTGTAGCCTTAATTAGCTACAACAACCATTATGTCAAAGTAAAGTCCCCACTAGGATTGTATGGGCAGCGCACTTGTGATGGGCAGAGTCTTGAGATAAATGTGTGTGTGTGTGTGTGTGTGTGTGTGTGTGTGTGTGTGTGTGTGTGTGTGTGTGTGTGTGAGAGAGAGAGAGAGA
>JAYJMA010018468.1:0-12284 GCA_036873895.1 Parotocinclus cabessadecuia
TTAGGTCATGGCATGAGCTTTCTTAGCCAGACTTTGACCCAATGCCATGAACCTGATGTGAATGGGTTCTGTCATGATCCGTCTGAGCCAGATAGGGACCCAATGCCATGAACCTGATGTGACATGGGTCATGTCATGAGCTTTCTGAGCCAAATTGGGACAGGTTGACACATGCAGACACACATTGTCTGTCGGAGGAGGCGAAGATGGTTTGGGAGGACCCCCTACAAGCAGGGATAAAACTTTATTGGTTTAACTGCAATTCAGAAGCATGTTAGATTTCAATATAACATAAATGTAAGCATAATTTGTACAGCAAAGCATGCTGGAACACTGTTAAACACTGCTACTTCACAACTCCAGAAATCCTCATTTCTGGACTCTGTGGGTTTTGTATGTTCTCCCCTCACCTGGTTGGGCTTTTGCCAGTACTCTGGTTCCATTTTAAACACATGCTTGGTCAGCTGGCACCTTTAAAATGTTCCAGTGGGGGTAAGTGTGTGTGCGCGCACGCAGTTGGCATTTGATGAAGGGCACTTTATTAAGGCTTGTTTAAAAGGGTTATACTAGGGTTAATTCTCTTTTCTATTTCTGTTCTTTTATTTTTTATTATCAGTATAGAAATGAGTTCGGTTGCTGTGCAGTCACAAGAATTGTGTTTTTGTGTGGGTTATTTTTGAATGGTATTTAGAGAGCATTAAATACCTGTACACTCCTTGTTAGACCAATATGAAATGAAAATTTAAAGGTAAGATTATAGTTTTTCTCCACAGTTTAGAGAGACAAAATTCCAACTGGTACCTCTTACGACAAGAAACGGTGCAAGATAACATAAGAAAGTACATACACATTGAAGTTTTAAAAGCACATCAAAGTAATATAACAATATAATATAAAAAAAACACAGGTATATAATACTATAATAGCAATAACAGCAGCAATGTGACTTTATAAATAAGAATAATAAATAATATGGTTTAATATAAATAAGACTAATATATTATTGCAACAATTAATATAAAGTAACAGTGCAGTACCTGTTATTATATAAAATGATAGCACTATTATGATATTATATAGTATAGTATGATTTAATGTATACTGTATTCATATTTTATAAAGTAGCAGCAGTTTAGTATAATAATAAAAATAATAATCGCAGCGATAGACGATTGGTGGTGCAAAGTTGCAAGAAAGATACTGTTCCCCAACCTGCCAGTCCGAGTTTTTATTGTCCTGTACCTCCGTCCTGAAGGTAGAAGAACAAAAATATGGTGAACTACTGGGAGTGTCCATAGTTTGCCCAAATGGGCCTACAATACATTTAATGGACAATAACTGAAACAATCACAGATATTGCTTAATATCCGTCATATCCAGTACAAAAAAAAGGGTAAAATTCATTAATTCCACATTTTGAACATTCAGCTCATGTTGCATTCAACCGTTTTGCATTCGAATCAATAATCAGACTCCGAATTGGATAAATAAAATGCAAATGATACATAACTCATAATATGATGATCATGGCAAAGTCTGGGAGTGAGCTGTCCACAACAGGCTTAAATCACTCAGGGTACGAGCACAAAGACGCTGCAAACGTTAATCGTTTTCATTAGTGCACACACTCCTACTCGTATGCATGCATACCCTCACTGACCATGTGTCTAAACAAGCTCAAACGAGCTTGTCCATGTCAGGTCTGAGTCATGTTAAAATGATTCACTAGCTTGAGCAGAAGCAGTAGAGACCAAATGGAGTAGGAGTTAGCCTTTTAGGTTAATTGTCATTTTACACCAGGCTTGACATGGCTTGAAGTACATGCAATAGGTCTGAGAGGGGTTAGGGTGCAAAAACAATATAAAAATCATTTTACATTTGAAAATAGATACAGTAAATATACAGCTCTAGACACAATTGAGACTCCTTCAAATTGTCTTCAACATTTCTACATTTGGCAGCAATTCCAGTATCTGACTAATTCCAACGCATACACAACTCATTCTACAAGCCCAAAACAGAAATGTTGGAATGGTATGGAAAATAAAAATATTTTTAAAAAAACGTGTTGCTTCTTACATGTACTTTGACTTTTATATCATTGCTGACAGTATGAACCCAAAAGAATTAGTCTTCTGTCCGATCAGCCTCACTTTATTCATTAATAAACATCCATTCCTACGTTCCAGGCCTGCAACACATTGTTTATGAAGTGATTTTAAACTGGTGATGTCTGCAGGTGATTAGAATTATGATTTGGTTCAAAAGCAATCTTTGATAAGCAAAGGTGGCCAGAGGATCTCCAGTGATCAACAAAGGTGTGAATGATTGAAATCAAGTGCACCTCAAATAAAGAGTGGAAGAGATTTGCATATTTCAGTCAACCTTTTCTGATTTGACTTGTTTTGCATTTTTTTTGTGGATAAACGCATGGATGTCCCTTTAAAATATATATATATAGTTTTGAAAGAATTAATGTTGCTATGAAAAGTCCTTTTCTGCTTTAATGCTTGACCTAATGACCTTTTCCATGAGCACTGACACAACCCCATACCATGACAAACTCTGGCTTTTGGACTTGTTGCTGATAATGGTCTGAATGATCCTTTTCCTTTGGTCTGGAGCACATACATTTCTGTCAAATATAGTTTTAAAACTTTTCACTAATTTTCTCACACATTTGTTGACAAACTGGAGATCCTGGCCAAATGATGCTGTATCGTGATCACCTGTTTGAAATCACGTTTTTTGTAATTTTTTTTTACATCCCAAGCTGTTGTGTCATCCGAAATTTTTAATGCCACCAGACCAGACATTAAGAAGCTTCTCAGGAAGGCTTGTTCTTTGTTGGTATGTCTATGGAACTATGATAAGATTCATCACACTGTATGTCTATTAATATAATCCCTATTTGTTATTAGCTAAATAACATTCTGATAATAAAATGTAATTTAATCATGTAACATAGGCCAGTAAAGCGTGTTTTTAAGTTCAGTGGTTCTTTTGTTCTCTGAACTCGTTAAAGTTGGTTCTCTGCACATTTTGAATGTGAAAAATTCTCATTGTTTTTACTCAGCTCACTTTTTAAAACTTTAATTGTGCTAATCATTTCATTTGTAACTCACAATAAGTGAATAATTGGTCAGTGAATAACCATGCTGTGTTTATCATCCACTGTACTAAAATCTTATAGTGCAAATATGTCTCCATTGATTTTACACTGCTTAATAATTACTGCCAATAAAAAAGCTGCTGAATTCTATTAGTTTTTTGGCTGCAGTTAACATTTGCATCCAGCACTCTGAGTTCACCAATAGAGTAAGTGTTTTGATTTTCTTTTCACTTTCAATCCATTGCTCACTAAATTACATGATATTTTAGCATTTATTGATAAAATATGGTTTGTTGTAATGATTTGGTTCATACATATACATATAACTTACAGTTTTGGATTTATTGGAACATATCCCTATCATAAATCAGGGAGCCACTGTACAATACAACTCCATAAATACACACTATGTTTTATACAGTGTGGATTTTCTAAGGGTCTGGAACAGATTCCTTCAATTTACATTATTCCTTTTTTTTCTTTTTTTTTTTAATGCTTGGTCGTTTTTTTGTCCTCAAAAAGACTTCTGGAACTTTACACTGTGAAGATTTATTTACAAAATGGCATCATAAAACCTTTATCCTCTATGTAACATTTTAATATGCATGCACTTATTTTACAAAACACATAAGTAAATAAGAACTGACATTATCTTGTGACTTTTGGCGTCTTTGGGACAATGCTTCAGATACTTCCTAAAAAACAAAAGCACAATATGTCGGCAGCGCTGCCTCATATCGCTTTGTTTTTTGTTCTTTATGTTTTTTTTAATTTCTCGCTCATGCCAGCCGCACATCCTGACGTCACAGCCGATTTAAAAAAAGCTACCCCTCTCTCAACCAGAGCTCTGCTCTCATCAATAGTCCACAATGTGCACGCATGCGTCCTGTGGACCCGGTAAGCAAACGGCAGATACACCCGGATCCGAGCTTCAGGTAATGTATCCGTGAATATGTTTGTTCATTGATCATTATATCACATGTATGGGATGTAGCTATAATAAAATAGATTTTTGTCCTAAAGATTTGAAGCGATTAAATCAGTTCGGTTGTAAACAGAAGGCTAAACTGAAGCTTGTTGCTGAGCTGGTCTGCTAGCAAAGACTGCATCCCAAATCACTCATTAGGTTCTTTCGAAGTGCACTACTTAGGGAATTAAGCAATATCGTTTAACACACTGTCTGGTGCACTAGTTTCCTAGTAAAGAGCCGTTTGCTCTCAGCCTTGGCTGTAGACTGTAGTGTAGTCGGCTGTGTTTTATACCTATTTTAACTTTAATAAGTTGGTGCCAGCATTTTCTATAGTTGAAGCAGTTCTCTATAGCGGAGACTCTTTTTATGGACACAAGGTGGATATGAAGCCACAACTATAGAAACATGACTATGTAGTTCAGTTACAAATTGTGGTGAGCAGAAATGAGCTGCTCTCTTCAGGTCCCAGAATGTTGAATTGGTTCTTTTGCACAACGTCTGGGTATTAAAAAATGGTGACAGTATTCAAAAATAGTGGCAGTATTTTAAAACTATGACACCCCGAATTTTGGCTTCAAATGCTGGATTTACCTGCTTAATGCGCCGATAGAGCGGCCGAAAGACAGGTGAGTTTTCAGACAAGGACGCTGTTGTGCTAGATGGCACCAGAACAAGACCAAGTTCATTTAGTGATTCAGTTAAATAAAAGTTTTCGAATTTCTATTTGGTGTGATAAGGCTGTTAGTTTAGAATGCTATTATTATTCATGTGAACTTAATACATTGTATATGCTTCATAGCTTTCTGTGTCTCAGAAATTCTTGAATACATTGGTTATAATGTAAATAATAAAATAATTCTTTAATCACCTACCAATTGCCCAGAAAGAATATTATACTGAATAGAATTCCAGTAATGCATGAAACTGATCATAAACTCTTGTTAGTTTACACGCATTTGAATGGGTCAGGCAAACCATAAGTAATAAGTCATGCCACAACTAGCATATGAAAATATTTCTTGTTATGGCTTGCTTTTTAGCGTGGAAAGTGCTCAAAGAGACATGAAACTCTCTTAACTCTTGAAATAAGACCAGATTTACATTTATAATGTAATGGAACGTTTATCATGCCCCCAACCTGCAATAATACCTTATAATACCGCTCTATTGTTTAAAGACTCATCACTCTGGGCTGGTTTCCCACTCTTATATGCAGCACATTTGAGTAACAGTGGCATGTCCATTAATGACAATGCCCATGTGTACCATAGGATTGGGGAACATGTGTACTCTCAAACCCCCTCCTTGGTTCACGATGTTATTTAATGAAAGGTAATTGTGATGGTTTATCTATGGGCACTGTAAAGGGTGGCTTACTGGTCAACCAACCCCACTAGACCACCACCACCCTAAAAAAACCAACCAGTAATCCTGCATTCTATTTATTGTTTTTATTGTTATTATTTTATTAGTAGTAAATTAAGTTTGAATTAATTTTCTAATGTTTTGTTCCAAAAGTGTCTTATTTAATTTTTTCTCCTGTTGCTCATCTTTCCTATGAACCTCACCTTTACTTTCTCAACCACGCAGAGAGATGGCACATGAACAGTGTGCGAGACTGCTGAAGGCAGAAGATGTTAAAAATGAAATTTTTGTGTGTAAAATTAGCCCTGATACCTCCGATGCCCAAACTCAGACAGAACTCCAACCCTGGTTTGAGTGTGCCGAGAGTTTCAGTGACCACAAACTCCACCAGTACGCTTCTGGGGAATTACTGTATCGCTGTTCGGAGTGTGGAAAGTGCTTTCATCAAAAGGGGAATCTCCAGCGACACCTAAACATCCACACCGGAGAGAAGCCGTATCAGTGTTCAGAGTGTGGCAAGAGCTTTACTCAGAAGAGTGACCTTCGAATACACCAGCGCATCCATACCGGAGAGAAGCCTTATTACTGCTCTCAGTGTGGGAAGAATTTTTATCAGAAAAGTCACCTCCTCTTCCACCAGCGTACTCACACCGGAGAGAGGCCGTACCAGTGCTCGGAGTGTGGGAAGAGCTTTACGTACAACAGTGTACTGAAGAAACACCAGCGCATCCACACAGGAGAAAAACCGTATCGGTGCTCACAGTGTGGAAAGAGCTTTACCCAACAGAGTCACCTCCAACAGCACCAGCGCATCCATACAGAGGAGAAGCCCTACCAGTGTCCAGAGTGTGGGAAGAATTTTAATCACAAGAGCAATCTCCAGCAACATCAGAGCATTCACTCCGGAGAGAAGCCGTATCAGTGCTCACAGTGTGGAAAGAGCTTTCACCAAAAGAGCAATCTTCTACAGCACCAGCGCATCCACAGTGGAGAGAAGCCCTATTACTGCTCACTGTGTGGACAGAGGTTCACTGCTTTACGTACTTTTAATACGCATAAGTGCGCTGTCACAGAGCCGCCAGTGTGTGACAGAAATTTACTGAAAGAAGAAAATCTCTAAGCAGTTATTAACAGTGGCAGAACTGTACGTAACAGACAATGCTGGAATCCAGTGCATGAATTAACACGCACTGTATCTTCGGGGGTGTTTAGTAGGCATCGGCTTTTCAGATACCCATCTCACCCAGATGAGGTGCACCGTGGAAATGTCACAGTGTTCTTCACGGAGATATTGTACATTCTTTTCGACATCTAATGCAGTCGCATTTGTGATATGATACGTTATATGTGGCATGTCTTCCATTCTATGATGGAAACTGGAGAGATTTTAAACACACCTTTGTAGCGCTTTCACACACATGTCCAAAGAGTCGAGTTGATTCATATCAAGTCAGATGTATTAATATAGCACAATACAGTGGAGCCTTGTCTCAGAGCAGCTTCACGACATCATATTATCTTCTATGGTCAATCCCAAATTGAACAAGCCTAGGGTGACAGTGGCAAGGAAAAACTCGCCAAATATTATAAGGAAGAAACCTTATAGGAAGGAAGGACCAAGACTCAAAAAGGGACCAAACCTCCTTGGGTGGTCTAGAAGGAAAAAGGGACACAAAAGAAACGAAACCAGTTTTATCATAATGAGCTTGTTTGTTTACTGGGATTTTCAGTTTAAGACAGTACCTAGTTATTTATGTTTCTAATTGGGACTACGGTTTTTATTGTTTAAAAACATGCATGGGTTGCACTTTAGAAGTTGTAATTGAATGTAAATTCAATAATCGTGAGAAAAACCAAATCGTGATACAAGAAAAAAACATTGTTTTCTAATTTCGTGGTTAAGACGGTGGAAATTCTAGTAATGTGTTTGTTGGCATAATTAAAAGTCAAAATCAGTTGTAATATTTTATTGTAGGTAATCAAATGGACACATTTCAGACACAGCCATATCTTCAGCTTGGTGAAAGCTCTTCAGCTCTTCTTTAACAGAAATAAACTGTGGAGGAGCAACTCTGAAAATGTTCGGAACGACAAATTTAATCGATAGTTTAAAGCAACATCAACTCGCTGATCATTCAAAATTTGACAAAGCTAACAAAGGTAAGGAGGTTCAAGCTAACGGCTAGTGAGAGCATAGAGCCAGACAGGCTAGCAGCCTCTGCGTTCTTTCATTAGCATTAATTTCAGGAATGTTTCCATTAAAAGATAAGTTGTTGACAATGTTCATGTGTGCTGCCATTTATAATTCTTAGACAGAAAGAAAATCAGAATCCATTGTTAAAATGTGTTAAAGAATTGGATATCGAATCGGCCAAGAAAACTGCAATCAGTTCATTTGTATTAAATGTGCATATTCTGCTGATTTATGTTTAATTAACAATTTGCACAGCGTTTCTAAATAAAAGGATAAGTAAAATATGACGAAGTACTGTTTATTTGTTGAGTGTATATAATACGACATGTAATAAGAAACAGGCTGTTTTAGTTTTAAAAATCTGTTAATGCACTGAATTTACAGTAAATGTGTTCTGAGATGTGCTATATTGTGACATGTATTGGTATCATGACGTGAAATGTTGGTCTTATCGGACAGGCCCATGCATTAACTTGTTAACTAAGCCTGTTACTTAAGGTGTTGAATAAACAAACACTTCACTCAGCCAACATTGGCAGTAAACCCCTGTCTTAAATGGAATTACTGGGCCATAAATATGTTTTTGTCTTGCCAATAAATTACCTAAAGAGGTAAGGTAGAACCAATATGTTTTTGCTATAGAACCATTAGTCCTCCTTTGGCCTTCAGAACTACAGTAGCTATGGCGATGATACCACTAGGTCTGCAGGAATATTGACCCATGCTGACAGAATAATTTATCAGTTGGTGAAAAGTACATGAAGGCACTGCCCTGCTCTAAACAACGTTTTATCTCGTCCCTTAGACACTTTGTAGACTTAAGATCTGGTGACTGGGAAGGCCAGGGAAGCAAGGGAAAGTCACTACCATATTCCTGCATCCAATCCATGACTAAATGACCATTGTAGCATGCTGCAGTGTCCTTCTGTTATAGGGTAAACAGCTGCCATGAAAAGATGAGGTTGGTCATAGGGATCACTTGTTTATTGTTGTTTGTTTAATGTTGCACCTTTTCAGGTTACACCTACAGTATATACAAATCAGTGCAAATATAGAGATATAAATTAATTTTGGACTGTTGGAGGAAACCGGAGCACCCTGAGTAAACCCATGCAGACTCCGGGGGAACGTGTAGACTCTACACAGAAGGGCCCGGGAGCTTCTTGCTGTGAGATGGCGGTCCTACCCACTGAGAATAGGTGTACTGTACGTTCACTTTCACTACACCGTCATTATTCTGCTTTCTATTTTATTGTAACTACAGTCGTATTAAAGCGAAACATTTGTATTGTTGATCATTTGCATGTATAAGGATAATTACATGTATAACAGTTCTTTCTCCTTTAACCATTTGTTAGGCTGTTGGGACTTACTTGGTCAGATTAATTGGTTCATTTGTCAGATGCACAGGTCCAGTGGTTGAGGCGTGCTAGAAGCTTTTTTCCATTGTTGCACATGCAATGACAGAGAGATTTGCTGTGACATTTGAGAGACTATTCTAACCACTCATGTCGATTTTTTTAATAATTGCAATCAACAGTTGTTGCCTTCTCAGCGAGCTTTTACCTATTTTCCTGTAGTTCAACCCAGCCTTGTGCAAGTCTACAATTTTGACTCTGGTGTCCTTAGACACCTCTTTGGTAATGGACATGGTATAGAGGTTGGAGTGTGATTGACTGAGTGTGTGAACATTTGTTTTTATACAGGTAACGAGTTCAAACAGGTGCAATAGGAGGTGCAATTTCTAACTGGCAGAATAGGAGGGGCTTCTTAAAGAAAAACTAACCGGTCTGTTAACCAGATTTCTTGCTGGTTTGTAGGTGATCAAATGCTTATTTCATGAAATACAATGCAACCTAATTATTTAAAAGTCATACAAGGTGATTCTATGGATTTTTTAAGATTCTGTCTGTCACAGTTAAAGTGTACCTATGATAAAAAAGAAAGACTTCTCTATTCTTAGTTGTTGGGAAAACATGCAAAATGTATGATATACTTTCCCCACTGTATATATAGATATTAACAGTTCAAAATGAAATAACCTGTAATTTTCCCGTGAGCAGTGTATATAAGCAGTGTTAAACATGTATTTTGCAAGTTTGTAATACTGCTTCTTTAAATACTCTCCTCGCTCGAAAGCACAAACAAAACTACGATGTTAAACCTTGTACGCATGCGCGGTGCAGACCAAACGGCACATGCGCGAATCGGGTGCTCGAAATGCAGATGATCCTGGATCTGCAAGCGTCAGGTAACCTTTGTATGAAAACGTTTTTACATCACATTTATAGAATGCGGCTGCAATAAAAGATCATTTCGGAATGTAGATGAGGTGGTTAAATTCGCTGTGCTTTAAATGTCGAACCGACCTTTGTAGCTTAGCTGTAAGACTATATCGGTTCCATCTCAAATCATTGTGTAGTTCGTACAATGTGCATTCTTGTACTGCAAAGGAATTCACTACGCACTACATAGTGCACTACGTGTGTAAAAACGAGCCGTTTGGCATTCTGGCATACTACTCAAATTGAGTAGTATCGTGTTGCGCTTTACTAAAATTAATGTTTTGGTAATGGTTTCAGTTAGTTTAGTTAGTAAGAATCATTCTGTTCGTTTTTTGACCTAGAGCTATTTAGGTAACACTTTAAAAATCGCAAACTGATAGCTAAGGGGCTAACTGCAGTAGCCCTTCAAATATCGCTTTTGGTTGTTATGAATATACGTAATTGTTATGGTTAATCTTATTTTTATTTTGCTTTGACACTACAGCCATGTCCCTCTATGCTTTGTTTTCATTTTCACAGACACCCTAAGTATGAGGTCTGTTATTACACTATCCCACCACTGAAAGCCTGTCTCACTGCTAGTATTTTCTATTCTCCTAACCACACAGTTATGGCAAATGATGAGATGGTATGATGTAAAAGTTGCATGATTTCCTATCTCATCTTACTCAGGTTGCATGGCCACATATCTGATATGTATCCAATCTAGGACCACATATGAAAGGTTGGATTTGAAAAGATCAGGTTTGTGTGTCCACAGCTCTGGAAAAAAATCAGATATAGGTCACATTTAAGGCAAAACAAATCTGTCCACTTCAGCCTGGTGATGTAAATGTAGCTTTAGTCCAGACATTTCTCCAGACAGAAAACATCAGCCTCTTCGTTGTTTCACCTCCTTGTCCTTGTTGTTTTATACACTCACAGGTCAATTTTGTAGGTATGCCTTGCTAGTACCAGGTTGGACCCACATTTATCTCCAGAACAGCATTAATTCTTAACATAGATTCAACAAGGTGCTGGAAACATTCCTCAGAGATTCTGGTGCATATTGACATGATAGCATCACACAGCCGCTGCAAATTTGTTGACAATTTCTACCAGTGGTAGAAAGTGTCCTCTCAACGGCCAGCAGAGCTAACCCATTGTGTTAAGCCTTTTATACAGGGGAAAATCCTTCCTACACCCGCAGATGGAGCTTCAATTGTTACCACTAACGACAACAGAAAGATAACGGATAGCACTGTCTAATAACAAACTAATGAAATAATATTAAACTCAAACCTGTAAATGTTGAAATTGCGTTAAAGTGAAACAAGGAGATATATTACAGTCAAGTAATTTCACCAAGCAAATACCAATAAATGGGTTGTTTGACTTCACTTGCAAAATCCGTGACTGAGCTCACAATGATTAAGTGATCCTCCAATAATAATGCGGAAGCTCAGCGTATACAGCTCCATTTCCCCCCACCAGAGATGCTGAGCATCTGGGGGATGGGACAAAATCTTGGCATTTATCCAGTGATGGTCGAGTTTCGAGGCAATGAAAAAAAACTGTTTCATGAAGCCCCATTGAAGTGAATGGATGCTTAGCTTCTACAGGCAAATGCATTGACCATAGGCTGTATAAGAAGACTATTTTTTGAAATCTATGGCATTGACGCTACAGACAAGGATAGGACCCAGGCCGCTCCTCCCTGAAATTGAACCCGAAACCTTCTTGCTGTGAGGCAGCGGTGCTACCCACCGAGTCATCATAATTATGATAGTCGGGTACAAATAAGTGTTGTATTCTTTGGTGTTTGGCAGTGTCCACATGGTCCACAATTATACATCAGCATGTCTAGCAATTTCACTTTAGAACAGTCTGGACTTTTGTACTTTGGGAATTTTTTGTTTGTTTGTTTTTGGAAATGTAATTTGAGTAAAGGTAAATATTAATATACTTATATAATTATATTTAATAATATATATTTTATTGTGGCTCGGTGGGTAGCGCCGCTGCCTCACAGCAGGAAGGTCCCAGGTTCAATCCCAGGGTGGAGGGACCTGTGTACTCCCAGTGTCTGCCTGGGTTTACTTAGGGTACTCCGATTTCCCGCAGTCCAAAGACGTGTTTTAGTTAGTGTCTCTAAAGTGGCCCTTAGTGTGTGAGTGTGCGTGTGTTCCTGCCTTTGCTCCCAGAGTTGCCGGGAGGGCACCTGCTGGCCCGCGACCACATCTCGATTAAGCGGAAGATAATGGATGGGTGGACATTCTAGTAATAAATGATAAAAGAACAACCATGCTCAAAAAATAAAGGGAACACTAAAATAACACATACTTGATTTAAATGAATGAAATATTCCAGTTGAAAATC
>JAYJMA010018499.1:0-12282 GCA_036873895.1 Parotocinclus cabessadecuia
AGCACTTTTTACAATGGTACATTGTCTCAAAGCAGCTTTACAATCTTATATTATTATATCTTAAAAGGCCAATACCAAGTTGAACAAGCCTAGGGCGACAGTGGGAAGGAAAAACTCCCTGACAGTAGAAGGAAGAAACCTTGGGAGGACCAAGACTCAACAGGGGACCCATCCTTCATGGGTGGCCTAAATGTTAGTTAAATAAATACTTATTAAGTATATTACATTATAGCTAAATTATAGGTAAATAACAATTTAAATTAAATAACAAACCAATAATACAATTTAAATTAGTAGTTAAAAAATTAACAAAATTATATCAAAAAAGAATGTAAAATGAGTCCTCAGTGGGAGGCCCTTGGAAGCACATCATCTCCTAATGTCCAGAAGAATGAAGGCCTGTCACACTTTGTGGCAAGAGAGAGTGAGAGAGAAAAATACAGAATAAACACAAAGTAACAGGGTTGAGAGGGTAATTCTTGCAATAATTCAACAGCAACATTTTTTCTACACAGAGGAATGAAATAAAAAAATTAATTCATACAATTCTCAATTAGGCTCATATCCTTTGCATACATAGATACTAAAGCAAAATACTACATCTCAGTATGGTACCACATCAAATAAATAAATAAGAAAATTGTCATTAAACAGATGATTTTACATCGGCACTAAATGGCCTTATGAGAATATATTGTGAATTATATTAAATGTATTATATAAAATATTCAAATCATGTTGTTTACAAAAGTATATTTTTTGTAATTAATTGCAGGTTATCAATTTAACATTTTAGTTAGATTATGCCATATTTAAATTAGATTATCTTATGAACCACTCTTGTACAGTAAATGAAAAGTACATATGAAGACTACATAAAATACACTAATTAATTGGAGAGCTGATTCCAGCACAGGGCTCAAGGCAGGAATAACAGATAGTTAATAACCAACCCATCATAGGGCACATACTCATACACACATTCATATACTAAGGCCCACTTTGAAAACATCAATTAACCTAACATTCATATCTTTGGAATGTGGGAGGAAACCAGAGTACCTGAAAAAACCCACACAAGCATGAGAAGTACATAGGGACTACGCACAGACGGAACCAGGACGGAGGCAGCAGTGTTAACCACTGCAGCACCATGCTGCACATATGAAATACAGTCTCAAAGTCTTAGACTACTAGTGAAAAAGCTTTTTGGGATCTTGTAAACAACCATTTAAAACACAGGAGAGTACTACGAACTGAAAAATATAAATAAAACGCCTCTTCTAATGGCTCAGTGGCAAGATCATTGAGCCATTAGAAGCTCCCCATACACTTGAGCAATAGCAGCATCTGGCAACTTCATCGGGATGACAATTTGACCCTTCTACAGTCTGAAAAAGCTTGACCAGGAATAGTCTCTTTGGAATGGTTGCAAACAATAAACCATTTTTGTGGAGTGGGACAGAGAGCAAAGGCTAATATATGCTCAAGCGCAAAAAGATTGGAATAAAGAATAGTGGAAAAGGGTATTATGCAGAGACAAGTCCAAGTTTAGATTTTTTGTGTCTGACCATCAACAACCTATTATATATGGTATTTATACCATTGCTTAACCAACAAATCAGTTTGCACAGTATTATACATGGTGGTCAATCCAGTGTTTCTCATATTCTCTAAAAGCCTCTTCTCATGTTGACAAATGCCTAAAGGAATCTGGCTTATGTGCCACCTTGTATTTATACCACAGTGAAGCAGAATGTCATGGGCATGCACTCAAATGAGACAAAAAAGTAAAATCAAGTTCAAATGGACTAATATTGTCAAAAAATAATGAATGATTCGTAATCTTGAATAGAACTGTAATAGTTTGAGTGGTTTGAAACATTAATCTAATTCACTATAAATACTTGCTGCTTTGACCAATGTGTCATACTGGAGCTGACTGTAAGTGTGTGTTCTCACCTGTTGGAGATCAGCCAGAGAATATAGGTGAATATGCTGCAACAGATACTCCCTTGGAAAAATCCTGCAGAGAAAGCAAATCAAACGAATAACCACCAGTGAGTAACATCACAAATATATGATGCCCATCAAAGTGCATCATTCTGTTATGTTGCACTCATAATGTCACATTTCTAAAAAGCACTAAATTTAAGACAGTGAACAGTCACAACATACCCTCTTCCATCCTGGGACAACCTGTCTCATCATTCTGCTGCTATATCCATGACAACATGAGCCCAAATTACTGGAAAATAGGGGTTTATTTAATTGAATTGGAAAAAGCCCATGGAACTGGCATTTAAAAGCACTCCACCTTATTACAGGTGAAGTGGGGTAGCTTCCTTTCCCTCTCTCTTAATGTCTGCCTCCATCTATTTCTCTGTCCGGATGGCTATTATGGGCCTCTTCACCCCTTTTCCCCCTTGAGTGTACTCGACTTCCCTCGCTTGCACTCTCTTCATCATTCACCTACACCTGCTCATGTTACAACTCAAGAGCCCATGGGCACATTTGGAAAAAGAGGGGATGGATGATGGATATAAGTACGACTATATGAGAGAGAGAGAGAGAGAGAGAGAGAGAGAGAGTGAAGGATAGATAGTATACATATGCAATCAGCTGATACAGATGATAAGTGTGTGAAAAAAGGGAGTCATGATATGTGATTGATGTGGGAGCAGAAATTATATTTACTATTCATTACGAATCAAGAATAATGAGCATTAATCTTTTAAGAGGGCTCTAATTTGGCTATAGAACATATCTATGCAACCTTATGATCCTTTGAGCTTGTAATGTCTGCTGCAAGTCAGCAAAGGGCAGACTGTTCTTTTGTATACCAGTATATATAGTGGGTACTGACAGTATTCAGACCCTTTACATTTTTCACTCTTTGTAGCCATTTGCTAAAATCAAAATAGTTCATTTTATTTCTCATTAATGTACACCTAGCATCCCATCTTGACAGAAAAAACAAATATGTAGACATTTTTATAAATTTATTAAAAAAGAAAAACTGAAATATCACATGGTCATAAGTATTCAGACCAGTATTCAGCAGGGACACTCATATTTAACTCACAAGCTGTCCATTTCTTCTTATCCTTCTTGAGATGGTTCTACTGTGTTTAACTGACCTGATATGACTTGACTAGAAAAGTCACACACCTGTCTATATAAGATCTCACAGCTCACAGTGCATGTCAATGCAAATGACGATTATGAGGTCGAAGGAACTGCTCAAGTAGCTCAGAGACAGAATTGTGGCAAGGCACAGATCTGGCTAAGGTTACAGCACATAATCTTCCTAAGAGCACAGTGGAAGAAGTTTGGGACGACCAAAACTCTTCCTAAACCTGGCCAGCCAACCAAACTGAGCAATCGTGGGAAAAGAGTATTGGTGAGAGAGTTAAAGAAGAACCTAAAGATCACTGTGGCTGAGCTATAGAGATGCAGTAGGGAGATGGAAGAAAGTTCCACAAAGCCAACTATCACTGCAGCCCTTCACCAATCGGGATTTATGGCAGAGTGGCCCGAGTGGTCCTCAGTGCAAGACATATCAAAGCCTGCATAGAGTTTGCAAAAAAAAAAAAAAAACAAAAAAACAAACACATGAAAGATTTTCTGGGCTGATGAACGTTTTGGCATTAATTCTAAGCGGTATGTGTGGAGAAAACCAGGCACTGCTCATCAACTGCCCTATACAATCCCAACAGTGAAACATGGTGGTGGCAGCATCATGCTATAAGGGTGTTTTTCAGCTGCAGGGACACGACGACTGGTTGCAATTGAACGAAAGATGAATGCAGCCAATTACAGACATATCCTGGAAGAAAGCCTCTTCCAGAGTGCTCAGAAACTTAGACTGGGCCAAAGGTTCACCTTCCAACAAGACAATGACCCTAAACACGCAGCTAAATAACAAAGGAGTGGCTTCAGAACAACTCTGTGACCATTTTAGACTGGCCCAGCCAGAGCCCTGACCTAAACCCAATTGAGCATCACTGGAGAGACCTGAAAATTCTACCAACGTTCACCATCCAACCTGACGGAACTGGAGAGAATCTGCAAAGAAGAATGACAGATAATCCAAAATCAAGGTGTGAAAAACTTGAGGCTCAAAATAGTGCTTCTACTAAATACTGAGCAAAGGATCTGAATACTTATGACCATGTAATATTTCAGTTTTTCTTTTTTAATAAATGTACAATAATTCCTACATGTCTGTTTTTTTCTGTCAAGGTGGGATGCTCAGTGTACATTAATGAGAAATAAAATGAACTTTTTTTATTTTAGAAAATGGCTGCAATGAAACAAACAGTAAAACATTTAAAGGGGTCTGAATACTTTCCATACCCACTGTATATACCATGAGGTCCAGAATCCAATACCTTAACCGCTAGGCTACCACATTCCCCCAGACATCAACAGAAATACAATTGTTAATTAAAAAGCATAAAATCCTGGCAAAAGGTCTGGAAAAGGGTAAGATGGAAAAAAAGATACAAGTGCATCATTCGTTCACTGTCAGTAACCACTTTGATCGGACCAGGTTCAATTTAGGCATGGATTCAAGGCAGGGATACTCTAGTGTATCCATTACAGGATCATTCACACATTTACACTCACTACCTGTTTAAAGTAAATCCACCAATATTTTAGTTTGTTTTTAGTTTTAGTTGTTATTTTAAGGAAGGTAACCATAAGTGGACAGGGGGAGGACATCACAAGACCCAAATATCCAATCAAGAGTCAGACATGGTGCATTAAATCACACATGCACACGCATGCTTATCTAAACTAGGACACTTTTGAGATGTCATCTGACATCTAACGCATGTCTTTGGACTGTGGGAGGAACCCTGACACCCAGATGAAACCCACTAATACATGGGGAGAACATGCAACATCCTACAGGAGGTGACTAGGCAGGAACTCAAACTCAGGTGCTCACTTCACCATTGTGCCTCCCCTGGAAATCAAGACTGACTTATAATTACTAGTTAATGAAAGGAAAGGCTAGTATTTCATTCAAGGCTGCAAAGGTTAGACATCTGTTTGCATAACATGTGACTGCATGTATCTTGTTGCTAACTAACAGACTCTGTTAGCTAGTCTAGTGTACACTAACCCTGACGAACAATTTCAGAATTAATGTTTAACAAACCTATGGAGCCCAAATATCTTGAGCTTGCAACTGACAAATTAGAATGCATGTTTCATTCAACCCAGGAATAGCTGCTCCTGCTAGGGTCCAATCCAATCCAATTCCTACATATTTACTTAAACAATTAATACATAGTATTACAGAACCACTGCTTATTATTTTAATTTCATTCCTTACCTTTAGTTGTGTGCCAAAAACCTTTAAATGTGTTGTTATTAAACCACTGATTAAAAAAGCCAAAATTGATCCTTGTGTGCTGGCTAATTATGGAGCAATTACAAATCTACCTTTCTTCTCCAAAAGCTATCTATAGGCAGCTCTGTAGTTACCTTCAAAGTACTGTTATTTAAGATACATTTAATTCAGGATTCATGCCCCTTCATAGCACTGAAACAGCATTAATTAGGGTACTAAATTATCTATTAATATCATCATGATATCTAACTGAATAGGCAAGAAAACACTATTGGCATTAAGGGACCGGCACTCTCTTGGTTTAAATCCTATATTTGCTTGTTATCATATTCCAACAATATTAAAGTAAATATTGATACCTCGCATTAATGGTGATAGATCATCACTTGTCTAATGTCTTTGGACATCATAAAATGATTATACACCGACGACATTTTAACGCTGTTGCACTGCTGTGACTGCTAACATTATAAATGATTATAAAGGTCTAAAAAAGCTATTGTCATGAGTGAGATGCAGGCAGTACTGAACTAGGGAGAAAAAGGCTAACCGAATGCTCTTCACTCTTCCATGCTTCTGAATACATTTCTGTGTTCGTGTCTTGGTGGCAATCCTGACCTGTAGGATGCTTTACTGTATAGTAATTGTAACCCAAAACTGCCCTTCATGCTGGACCCCCACATCACAAAGGCACCTTGTTATGGAGCTGCTACTTATACAGGACCTATTAGAATTTTCTGCTTCTGCTCAAGAGGTTTTCTAATTGGATTGATTAGGCATGTGTCTTCTGGGAGCCAGCAAGGCCTGTCAGTCTATCTCTAGCATTCTCTCCGTTAATAGCTCCTCGCCTCCACTCTGCGGCTGAGCTCTGTCATTAGCAGGCTGCTGTGCAGATGTTGGGAAAATGGAGAGGGCATGTGTGTGTAAGTGAGGGAGAGCTACGCTGGCAGTGTGCGAATGGGCTCCTAATAACACGGATGGGACGAGAGTAGGGCCAGACAGGCAAAATAAGAGCAGCAAGGGAGTAATTTAGCGTAAATGGTGGAGAGAGGAAGTTGGAACAGCGATGGATGTATATACTGAAACTGACATGTATATCATATCCATCAGTTTGACTTTATTTTGGTAACTGTCATGATGTCCAAATAAAACAAGCAAGAACAATATCTGAAAGAAATCCCTTGTGGTTTGGCGGCATTGCTGCTATTTAAAAATGCTGCCAATATAATAAAATATGCCTAGACATGTCCAAATCTGCTACATAGACATGTCATAAATTAAGAATTCAGTACTTTTATTGTATCAAAACTACTGTAAATGTCAGAAAGTACTTGAAATTACTTAGATTCATAATGCACACATAAATTCCCCAGCTGAAGAGCAGCGATATTGTTAGGCTACAGTGGTGATGAATTAGCCAAATGGTCACTGCCATCCACACAGGGGCAAGCGCTTATGTACTCGTGCAGCACTTGTCTGTCATTACATTGTTAAAATATAATGCATGACAGTTGACATAAATATAACTATGAATATTTCTGAAACACTATATATAATAAATTTAAATAATGTTAATATAAAATCTATTTAAAAAAAAAAAGGGGCAACCTGATTATGCCCATTTATAAATATAAATACGGTAAAACATTTATAGATTTGACTTTCAGAAATCTTGTTTGCTAGCTTGGTTTATTTAATGTTGCACAAATGGCCATTTTAGTGACAGTCACAAGTTTGCACTGATACACAAAGTTATAGCAAAACTATATAAAAAATATAGTAATACATACACTCAGTTGAAGCTGATTTACTGTTATCCTTTACACTAATGCATGTTGTGGGACTGTGAAAAGAAACTGGAGTAAACCCAGGGTAAGCTCACGCAGACACGAGAAGAACATCAAACAAAAAGGACCCAAAACCTTCTTGCAAAAGGTAAAGAACTTTTTACAGTAGAGCATTGTATCAAAGCCACTTTACATTATTTTAACTTAACTAAAGCCTGAATTAAGCAAGCCTAGGGTGGCAGCGGAAAGGAAAAATTCTCTAAGTCATGGGAAGACCAAGACTCAAAAAGGGACCCATCCTCCTTCGTCAGTATAAATGTTAAATGTAAGAATTAAACTAATTTATCTTGTCAGATGAGTTTGATAGTAGTAATAGTTAAAATAAAAACAGAAACAAAGTAAACATGACCTGATACATAAAATACTGAACAAAATAATGAAAAAATATGCATACACAGCTGCATTATTTTGGCTCATACTTAATTTAGGATCTTGAGTCCTTACTGGAAAGTCCTTGATGGTGCATAGTTTGCAGGCCAACCAGGGGAGGAAGAGAGTTTGCCATGGACCGGGTATGGTGTTGCTGCCGCTGATAAAAATGGCCAGATTGGTTCAAGCTTATAGAAAGTAACTCAAATAACCACTCGTATAATAAATAACCACAATGGAGGTATGCAGAAGAGCATGTATAAATGCACAACTTGTCAAATATTGACACACATAAGCTACAGCAACAGTAGACCCCACTAGGTGCCACTCCTATCATCTAAGAACAGGCAACAATTTGCATGGCCTCCCCAAAATTGGACAATAGAAGATTGGGGGAAAAAGTATCCCGGTCTGATGAGTCTTGATTTCTGCTGCAACATTCAAAGATATTGTCAGAATTTGGCGTAACAACATGAAAGCACGGATCCTCAGCACCGCCTTGTGTCCATGGTTCAATGGTCGGTAGTGGACAAATCTGAAGCCACTTTGTGATGTCAATATGAATCAAAATCTCTGAGGAATATTTCCAGCACCATGTTGATATGCGGCAGTTCTGAAGGAAAAATTGGGTTCCCACCCCTTACTAGCAAGGTGTACCTGATGAAGTGGTCAGTGAGCATCTGTCTATGAAAATTTTTCAAGCCATTCAAAACAGAGATATCTTGCACTATACCACGGGCTTACCTTTATCTGGTGTAAGATATGACAAAATCCTACCTTAATCCTCTAACAAGTGCTTTTCAGTTGATTAGACTGGGCAAGTTTATTTAAAGGAAGGAAGTAAATAAGGTTTGAGATGCATGCACAGCTTTCCGCTTAGTAACAGTAACAGTAAATCAGACAGGGTCGGTCTCCCTTCATGGCACCACTCTAGGTGTTAATACCTATTCTCATGGCTCCAGTTAATCTCTCTCCAATTTTATCTGTTTCAAATAGTGTACACATTCTCTGCACTATGATTTTTGCTGGGGGTTGATATCCTGCTTATATTGGACTCGTGGACCAACAGAACCGTTTCTATTGCAAAAGCTGCTTGAGCAAGAACAAAGCCACATGGATTCAGGATAGGACATTTGCTCTTGTTCTTACTGGTTGACACCATATTGAGATTTAGGTATGACTTCTGATAAGCACTTGAACAGAAATTCTGAAAATCTTACCTTAAATACTGTATTTGCTGGTTACAGAATTAAACTGCATTACTCAAAAACTTAATGGGTTAAAAACATAATTGTACATTATGACAAAAAAACAACTTACGACTCAAAAAAATGGCATTAAAATGGCCACACCTAAAATTACAAAATATTAATCTTGTATGGTGATAACAGCAAATCACTGATAAGCAAATAGGAAGAAACTAAGGAAATGCACTCCTGCTGTGCTATTTGATCATCGCTGCTTGTTGCTTCAGTTAACTGTTATGGGATAAAAGCTAGAATCAGGGAGATTCACTTAAATAGTCTTCTTCTACACTTATTGCATACAATCATGGAATCATTTAAATATTTCATTTAAAACTCTAACTTAAATTCCCCTAGAATATCTTCAGTGTTGTCATTTGTTTTCCATAAAAGAAGAGTTGTTAGTCTGTAACATATGATGCCAAATATGATGAACAAGCTCTTGAACAGAACCAGGAGTGATCTACAGGTCTCTATAACATGCAGTACTGAATAGGTTCAAGACCCTGAAAGGCACAGAAAATTTCAATTTCACTCTCAGCTATTAAGAGAATATGTCAACACTTTAAAACAACAGGTGATGTTGCCAGAAGGAAATCTGCTGAAAATTGCAGTTCTCAAATACAGGGAAAAAAGCCTGCAAAAGAATTGAGAAAGCAGAAAGCATTTGTTAAAATGCAGATTTTTTGTACCTAGAACATAAAAATGTCTTTGCTGTCTTAGGAAAACGTCATGGGCAGAATGAAGTTTCTGGCAGAATATGGAAAGCGTGATTCAGAGTTGTGTGGACTGATGAATCATGATTCTTGTTGCATGGTGACGGTTCAGAGAAGTACCTTCAAAGATCTGGTGATAAATACAGCGCTGAATGTATTTCTCCTATCATTAAGAAAAGGAATCATCATGTCATTTTGGGGAGCCATTTTAGTTTTTGTCAATTACCAAAAAAAATGGAGGAACGCCTGTTTCCCACATTTGAAAATATATTTGCTCTGGTTCATGTTCATCATAAAGCAGCCTTGTTTTCATGGGTTCTGAATTCTGCTGAGAGTTTTTAAGGCTTTTTCCCATCTTTTAAAACTGTAAATTTTAGCAGATGGTCATGAAAGCCTAATAGAGGTTTTGAACCTTCCAGCAGTTGTCCTATTCTTTTAATAGCCGATAGTGAAATAGGGATTTGCTGTACCTTTAGGGTCTTGTAAATTCAATAGACTGTAGCTATGTGGTTTTGGACAGCAACCCCAGCATGATATTTTGCTTTTTTGTAGTTTATCTTGAATCTCACAAGAAATCACATGTAGAGCTGTAGTTGTAGATATCTGACATCCCTGGGCATATTTAAGAGCCTTTTTCAGGTTTGTGATGAGCTGCACCATCAGTGGTAGATTACCAACTAATGACTAATATTTATTTTAAAACAAAAACAATTTTAAACACCCAGACTTGTACTTGTTCGAAATCAGTATGATTCCCTCGCCCTGCATGAAGCACTAAACAATGCAAATGTTCTTTAATTCTATTAGGAAGGAAGGATATACAGTTTTACTGGCTAAGCATTTAGAAAGGCTTGGATTTGATAGAATAGAGTAAATATTTTAAAACTTAAGTATATAAAGTATGATTTGCTTCACATGTGCCTATGTGTGGATGCTTATGTTTTCAAAAGGTGTTGCAGATCAGCGTCTGCAGCATGGGCTATGACAGCTTTCCTCACTCTTCCCACTGCTATGTGTAAACACTATATCCTCCTTAGAGCCACTGATGGGTGTCTGGGCAAAGCAATGGATGACTGGGCTAATATTTTTGTGCCACCACTCTCATCAATCCCGTGCTGTTTAGAAATATAGAGCATTAGCTCCTGCCAGTGAGTAGTCTGCCCATAAACAGTGAACCCCAACTTCGTCTTTAGTCAGCATCAACACACCACTGCAGCACACACAAGTCAGTAAAAGTCAAATCCTGCCAGTGCAGCTGGGATAGCTCTAGAGCTTGGGGCCTCCGACAGATACTCAGGGAGCACAGGACCTCCGACTGACTGATACTCAACCATACCAACCAAACTCCCCCTTTGTTGAGAGCCTCATCAGTACTTCAAACAGGCACCCACAGCCTAGGTCACCATGGAGTTCAAAAGACTGAATGGACAAGTGGACTGGCTTGTTCAATAATTCAAGTCAATATGTTCACTAAACAAAAAGCCAGCAGTGCTGAGACTGTGGTTCCAGTGTCTTATGAATCATATTTGAAAATAGTAAAATGTCCTCTGGCATGAACAATCAAAATGTCAGTATTCTGATGTGGGACTTTCAACATGGATACTTTTGACCAACATATTTACTTAAAACACTTCCTTAAACCTATACAACCAACTCCCTCTTTTTAAAGTGAAAGCTAAATAGACCAGTCATGTCCAGTCTATACTGGGCAGAACTATTTGAAATGACAGTGGCAAGCTTCTGAGTCTTTGTGAATGTTTAAGTGCATTCAGTGCAAAGTGCAAAGTCTCCATCTATCTGAATGACCCTGTGGAGGGCACAGAGTATCTGTCATAAAGACAAGCCTTTTAGTGAGGAACACTTTGTGTAAACACAGTCCCTTTACACTTCCATTCAACCTAGACTCAAGGAATCCACTTAGGACCAGACACTAACAATCCCAAGTCTATCTTTCACCTCCTGGATTACCCATGATGCTCTTATTAATGGACAAGTATATCATTTCATGCAAAGATAGTTTAGGGTTTGCACCACCAACCTCTGGTGTAACCGGTAACACACTGGGATACATTCCAGGCTCATGTAAATGTAATTAGTAGGGTGAAAAAAAGGATAGAATTCTACCCTTTTCACCTGCTGCAACTAAAATATTGACTTCTGGTGCTGTACTCACCGGCGGCGTATGTCCTCTGCCACTGTGGCACGGCAGCTGAACAAGTATGCCCTGAGTGACTTGAGCTGCTGCCGCAGCTTAAGCACAGCTGCTAAAGGTTCCGACTGATCATAAAGGCTTGGATTCAACTGCTGCACATCCAACAAAGGTTCCTCGTATATAAACTCCAGAAACTCCTTAGCTTGTTTGGATACCTGACAAAACAAGAGAAGAAACATGGTAACTAAAATGAGTGGTTCTGAAAATGCAATAAAGGAACAGAGCGATACAAAGATCTTAGATTCTTCTTTTGTTTGAAACAATACATATTTTATGATATTTATAGTTTTAAATGTATTCACCTTCAATTCTTGATCCATCCAAATCAAAGACCATACTGAACAAGTCTGACAACAATCTGGTTGTACACTGTACCATTCACACACTGGCCACTTTATTAGGCACACTTGGTTAACTGCAGCAGCACGACTGGTCTTCAACCAACCAAAACAGGCACATGTCACTCCGCTGCTCATTGAGCTCCATTGGCTACCAGTTGCTGCTCGCATCACATTCAAAGCCCTTACGA
>JAYJMA010018510.1:0-12281 GCA_036873895.1 Parotocinclus cabessadecuia
CGCGTGATTGAGCACTCGGAAATGCCATTTCGTCGCGTGGGAGCGCACGCGTTGTGTTTAGTGTTGCGTTTCCCAGGTTTGTGGCCCTAACAGTGTTCTTCCAGGCTGTTTGCCTTTCTCTGGTGTTTACCACCCACTAGACGCCGACGACTCGAACGGCGGCTAATAAATCTGCGCTGGGATTCAGGCGGCGTCTCGAAGAGCCAGATGAACCCAGTCTTAAACAGACTCATCACACGACTAATTGTGTTTACGTCTGTCTCACGCTGGGGCGTTTTCTCGGCTGAATCATCGCCTCATCGCCGGGGTCCAGCCGTGAAATGACCTGCTAGCGGCGGTGGACTCGATCAAGCACGAAACTTTAAACGAGAAGAGATAACATTTGACTTTTAGAATTAGAAAGAATTGCCTTCTGGTTTTCTTTGGGTAGTTATCTTTTAGTTATGGCCTTATAATTGTATAGGCACAGTCTTCTTCTTCTTTCCTTGCGGTTAAAGTCCCAGGCCACTTCACCCTGGGATTGAACCCGGGACCTTGTTGCTGTGAGGCAGCGGTGCCACCCCACCGAGCCACCGCGCTAATTCTGCTAATCAGAACCTTAATCACTAAAGGCTTAGTTGGATGTCATGTTTAAGGAGGGCCTGTGTTCAATAGCATGGATGAACCAGATAACGCAGTTATTAGATGTACAGAAACATAACTTTTGCCCATGTTTAATTTTTTTTTGGCACATTTCCCGATCAGGCACCCTTGTATTAATAAGTACGCCTTTGTTCCTTGCATAAATCAAGTTACCTTTGTTTATTCGGTTAATCAAACTTGGGGGTGCCTGCACATTTTCACGAGAGAGTACTTTTAGAGTAACTTTTATATATTTACTCAGCATGCCATTAAAATAAAATATGTCATTTTTTCACTTTTATAAAACCCGAGGAAGGAAACTGTCATGATTGGTTTGTGATTTCAGGCTCGGATTTGTGTGTCATTTGCTGCTCGTCCACATGGGGGCACTGTTGTGAAGGACGATTGTTCTAAATTGAGCAGCATTACTGGTCTTATTAGAGTTTGAAATGCTAACAATATGTTTCAAGTCACGTGACCGGGATTTTTTTCTTCTTCTTCTAGATGTGTATCAGTACCATGCAAAGTGCCAAGAGCGGCATGGCGTCTGAAGGACGGGCGGATCAGTGTTAGCAAGCGCCGCTTGGTTTAATGGGGCAATAATACTCTGAGATCATAAAGTATATTGATAGTGTATAATGAAATAAGCACAACAGTGATTAAGCAGTCTGCGGAAGATTGATAAATCCAGATCTAAAGTGGCAATTAAAAAGCTATAAGCTAAATACGGCCTGATTAAAAACAAGCCATTTCTGATTTATCACCGCATCATTTACTAGCCTATTTATAATCTGCACTAGTATTTCCTCCGCTGACTGACGCGCTGACATTTTTCTGCCGTCGGCTTGCACGGGATTCAAACTCAAAAGGGTTTTATGTAACTTACTGGAGCATGAGACGTGCGTCAGATAAAGCAGGGCTTTAAAAATGCCAACGCTGCTATTAGACGTGCGCGGCGCTTTGATTATGAGCATTCACTCATCTTTACGTTGAACTGTACATGAGTGGAAAAAGAAAATGACTTGGAGGTCATGAAACATATACAATAAGCGCGGGGTATTCCCAAACACACTCTCGGTAATCATATGCTCACGGGGGCCTTCTACCGACAGAATGATTAACGCAGGAGAATAATCCTACAGCTAACCCTAATTTTAACCTCAGTAACCACAGGGCAAGCTTTTGGCTTTTTGGCTTTTCCACAGAAAAGTTGCTGTTTTTCCCAAGTTGAGAGGACTATCAGAAATATCCTCCCAAGATCAAAATATTAGCTCTTCTTATCCTTCTTGGGCCATATGGTCCTCACCAAGAATCCAAATCCTCAGTTACACAGACTCCACGGTGGAGCAGCTCTCAGGTTCTGAGCATGGCAGGAGCTGCTGACAGACTCAGGTGTGTCTGTGCGAGTGTGTTAAGTGAGTGCGAGATGGAGCTCATCTCCCACCGAGCTGATGAAAGACGCTGGTAAGATGGCCAGCCAGCGGCCCGCTGCGTGTGTAGCGTTGTGCGTGTGCGCGCGCAGGAGATGTTGCGTCTCTCACACAAAGTATCCGTAAGTGTAAAACTCAATATAGAAGTATTGGCAACCCTGTAAATGTTATGACATGATGTCAACGTAACCTTTTAATTAAGGCGGCTGAAAAAGGATTCCAAATAACAGTGCTGAAGCACATTTGCATTGCACCTTGTTTATTAAATGGGTGTTTAGAAACTTGTCTAAGAGATCCAGCGTGTACAGATGAGGTGAAACAGAAACTAAATTCGTTCATGGATGCATTTTCAGAATCCATTCATCCAAATCATGGTTACAGAAAGGCTAAACTGGTAGTATATGGTGCAAGCTGGGAACCAACCAACCAACCGCGCACACATTTACACTGGGACACTTTACATAAGCCCTCAGACCTAATGTCTCTGAAACGTTTTGGGATTCCAGTCCAGACCGGGACTCGGGATCTCTGAAGCTGTGATGCGACAGCTTGCCGTCCAGAAAGCAAATTCCCTTGGTCAGTCGTCAGCACTGGAAAAATCACAAGTACACAACAACAACGTGTCATGAATCAGACTAAAACTGGCCTGAAAATGCTTGTGTTTAATTTTTGAAAAGAAATAAACAAGTATACACAAATCTGGAGATGTCATGAAGTTCCCTAGACTTTTGCTCACACGCAAACTGATTTTCACAGTCTGTATACAGTGGGCTCACTGGGTGTAACCAAATCTATAACCAGATCTCCCCTCGTGGACAGTGAAGGCAAAGTGGTAGAGGTACTGGACTGTGGGTCAGCAGGTCCAGAAATCTGTCAAGCTGTCACTGTGGAGTCCTTGACCAAGGCCCTTAACACATCATTGCTTGGATTTTATATGCAAGAACGTGCCCAAGGTGGCACTGGACAAGGGCATGTGCTATGGGCTGTAAATGTACGTTATTCCCCCTTGGTATCATCAAAGTGCCAGAGGAAAGCATCCAGCTAACCAGCTTATAAATAACTACGTGATAATAAAACTGGGTTCTGTGAAAAGACGAGATAAAAGTAGCGCTTGTTCAAGGTTGCCCAGTGTCTCAAAAGATATTGCAGAGAATGCAAAAGAACGAGTCCTTTGTGAACCTACCACATTGCACACTATCTAGCTCAAAGTTTTTGGACATCCAGAAATTACTTCAGAAAGCAGGGGTATTAGTTTGAATGCGTCTTTTTTCGCTCCCACACTAGCCTTCACTCTTCTGACAAGGCTTTACTAGATTTTGTCAGGCACTGAGCTGTCAATAAGCGCTGGCTCACTGTTTTGGCACATCAGTTCATCTCAAAGGTGTAAGAAGTTAGTCAGGGCTCTGTGCAAACTAGCCAAGTTCTCCATCACTGTTGGCAAACCATTTCTTTATGGGATTTCTTTCAGGATGGCACGACAGGACTGACTTGTTGAAACCAATGAAATTGTCATATTGGGAGTCGAGGGGGTTCGGTGCCGCTGCTTATGGAGATTCCATATCCGTATGCTTCATATTGTGAACATGTTGCCAGTGCAATAGAAGGAGTGCCTGTTTAGCTTTGTCCATGTCGTGAATTGACACTATATTGTATTGGATGCCATTGGTTATAGGGGTTCTATGCATATTTGTTGTTGCAGCCACCACCAGTTTTTTGGCATGTGAATTTATGCAGTTCAAGATTGAAAGTTTAGATTTTTTTTATTTATTTTTGAGTTCATTAGAAATACGTCCAGCTTTAGCTTTGCACACAGTGGACTGTTTGATTACTCCGACTGTGCTGCCGTGTTTTGTGTCTTTTTCCTATTCAACATCCCTGCAAGGTTCCTGCAATGAAATTAATTAACTTTAACACCACCTGCAGAGCTTTTTTTCCCAGCGTATACTGTATGAAAATGCTAGATTCCAACACGTGGGATTTACAGTCATTCATTCATAGTGCGCTCGAGCACACTTGCTTTTCAATACCTGCATAGTCCAACTGAGAGTCAGAGAATGCCAGGGCCGAACCGGCAGCACCGGATACCAGTCCATCGCGGAATACATACGCTCACACGCCTGGTCACTTTAAACCTCATGCCTTTAGAATGTGGGAGGAAACCAGCACATGTGGAAGAAACCCACACAGACAGCAGGAGACCATCCAAACCCGATACAGGCAGAGTCAGGGTCCGGACTTAAATATGGTTTCAAGAGCTGTGATGTTACACCTCTATACGCTGTTCCACCATGCATTAAGTGTGTGTGAGTATATGTGTGTGTGTGTGTGTGTGTGTGTGTATATATATATATATTAATTAGTCCTTTTTGCCTTACTGGCATGAATCAGGTTATAACTAATTGAGGGTTATGGACATTCTGAAGAAAACATCGCATGCTGTTTGAACTAAACTCCCAACTTAGTGGTCAAATTCAGCAGAGGTGAAATCCTTGAAAATCTCATGCCAAGACTTGAGTTTTTATGAGCTACCTAGTTACGTTGTACTACCTTTGAAATCCTAGTTGATAATCTGGCCTAATTTTCTATACACCCCAAATATTCAGTATTAGAGATGCGCTGATTGCACTTTTCATGGTGGATTTTGATTTCTGATTTGAATGGCCAGTTCCGAAGTTCGCAGAGTTTTTTTCTGTCCAGGAATAGAGAGAGAGAGTTTTTGTTTAACTTTTCTTTCAATGGAAACTCTTTCACTGCTAAAGTAAGATAGTCAGCTGTAGTCAAAGGGTCAGAGTTGGCTTTGCCGAAGTTCTCATATTCAGCGAGGAGATGCCATTCTAAACGTCTTAGTCTACTGAGTTCTTCCTCTGCAGCTTACTTTCATCATGAATAGCGCAAACAGCACTGAAAAACTAGGGAGAGACTCGTTTACTAAAGAGTAAATTAGGAGAACAACTCAAACCTAACCCTCCCTTGTCCTCAGCATGCGTCAGCCCAAATCTGTCCCATAAACACAGTTTCTAGCCCAAACTGTGGCTGGCACAGAATAGCTTATATTATATTAGACCGATCAGCTGTGGCTGATAAATGTTCGCAGCTGATTCCACTGAAAATTCTTGTCACCGACTGATTGATGCATCTCTGCATAATGCATGATATATTTATGTCCTGAAAAGCTTATATCTAAGCCAACTCCAGAACTCATCACAGTTTTTTGGTTGCTAATCTTACTGACATTGCATATATGAACACGTGAAAACATTCAATCCAAGAATACAATATTTGGTGCAGCCTTATAGCATGTGCTATAAAGGCTGACGATGAAACATTCAGGATTGCGCTTCACTCTTTTAGGAAACTGAACTGAGCTTTCAAAATGTCAAAAGCTTGGTTCCATGATCGTTCGGCATTGATGTGGATCAGTATCCAAAAAAGTACTCCTGATACTTCATGGAGTCTGTAACGTCATCTACCCTACGGCTGTTTTTGGCAGGAAAAACGAAACCGTATGCGAGATCCTCCACCCTACAGTATTTCTTATGTTGTATTTTTTTGGTAAAATTAAACTCAGCACCTCTATTAAAAACCGAGATTCATGGTTTCGCAGTTTGTCAGCAGAATCATCGGCGAGAGTAAATGGCAAACACAGCAGTCCTCCGGATCCTCGCGCTCCTCACGCCCTCGCGCTCAAGTATCCGAAACGGCGCGTTGTCAGCCTTCCAAAAGTTCTCTCCACCGCCAGGACACTTTTCAACAAGCTCATTTACTTCAGCCGTGATATATAGCACACTAAGTGTGTAATGAATAACAATTTCTCCCCCCAAGAGACACCTGGTCTTGACGATATTCTTGTAAATGTGGACGTTCATGCAAAATTAATAGGTCATATGTTACAGGGCTTCGTAGTACATCAGAGCTTAAACACATGCCATGAACAGACTTTAATGGCATGCTAATAATAGCATGGCTTAATGAGTCGAATAAAAAGAATCCCACTGTGCTATAACTCAGTTTGACCTGCGACATTGTACACTCTTATTATTCTTCAGATTTCGAATAATATTTTCTAAAATATATTTCCTTTTTACGTTCTTCATTTATTACAATTGCTGGGGATCCTCTATGTGTCCCGAAGTATGTAGACACTCCTTCCATGAGCCGTTCATCTGCGTTATTCGTTGGCTTCCAACGTGGCACAACGCCTCATTTCTGTTCTACTAGAGCCACGGGTCTCGGGCTGCTGTTGTAAAGTGGAAATTTCTAGCTCAGCCTTGAAAAGTTCTCACTCACAACCTAGTTCTGGACCTCTGGACCATCTGGCAGATGAAAAGATGTGTTTGTTTTGGGCTTATGGATTGACTTTCCACGGTGGAGCCATCCACATAGTGCTGGCCATCTTCTTTGGAGTGAGTCAGCATCTGGAAACGTTTGCTGGAAACAGGAGAGTCTGCCCAGTAGTGCAAACTGTGTAGTTGGTGTATGGTGAAAGAGGAATAAAAAAAAAAATAATGGTCTGGGTTATTTTGGGCTTTTCAATGTGGAATCTATCCAGATCCTCCAGTGTCTTATCCTGTCTTGATTAACGTCAGGGAACAGGGGTGACCATGTCAACGTCTTGTCTAAAATTGGATCATTCTTCTGCCTGAACATCCAATCACAACCCCACCTTATTTAAATCTTGTAACGTATTGCAGCGAGCTACCTGTCAGCAGAGCTCCATTAAGCTTGGTGGGAAAGGATGTTGTATTAATGGTTCCTGATTGGATTAGGGGGCAGCACAGTGGCTCGGGGGGTAGCACCTCTGCCTCACAGCTGAAGGTCCAATCCCAGGGTGGAGCGTCCCCGTGTCTGCATGGGTTTACTCTGGGTACTCCGGTTTCTTCCAACAAGTCCAAAGACATGCGTGTTAGGTTAATATGTGTATCTAAAAACAAATTGGCTCTTCGATGGATTGGCGCACCGTCTAGGGTTGTTCCTGCCCTTGCGCCCCGAGTTGCCACGTGGGCAACGTCCGGTCCACAAACCCATGTGGATTAAGCGGAAGATGAATAAACGAATGATTGGACTCCATAATTACGGTAAAGGAAGATCTTTATGGCAGACTTATTTGCTTCCGACATTCGAGAACCATGTTAAAAAGGAAGTTTTTATACAGCGATCTACATAATGCTGACTTGAGAGCATGCGCTGTGCTCTAACACCAGGCCTAATGGAATGAATCCACATAGTCATGGTCCCAAATCTAGAGGAAAGCATTCCAAAAAGAGTGAACTCCCTTAGCATCTACATAACAACCCTCCTAATCAGAGCGTTACGTTTGCTTAAGCGTTAATACTTTTCCTTAAGCAGTTTCGAAATGAATGTTCGACACCCACTGATGCTCTCCAGGCCTTCAGTTCTCACACCTTTAACCCCCAGTTCGTCTGTCATGAAGCAGACTATCTACGGTGGCCCCAAGAGCTGTCGCTTTTTCACTGCTCATATCTGAAGTCCTGATCAAAGGGCCAGTTAAAGCACACTGTTCTCATTATCCCATGCACAATGCTCCATACATGCAGTAATGCAACGAGACCTGCATCTCTTTTCTTTTCTTTCATCTTCTAGCCAACGTCTCTGATTGATAGATATGTTTTGCACACAAAGCTGCTGATTTCTCAGGACTGATCAGTTTGCTCACCAATGAAAAGGAATCACGAGGCTTGTAGCAGAGAATCCACAGTGTGGGCTTCAGTAGCTAGGAGCATATTATGTAGAAAATAAACCACACACTACTGCCTTTAAAATGAAAAGAAATGAAAAGAAAAAAGATTCAACGGTTCTAATGTTTCACGTGACAGTGGTCCAAATGGTATGGAATGATGCCCAAACAATCTTTTCAGAGTTTTACTCAATTTTTTTTTTACCCATTACTGTAGAAATGGGACATTTATTTGAAGCAAAACTTAGTAAAACATGTAATTAATGTAAATCATTTTAAACAGTAAAACCTAGGATTTGTTTTGGTGTAAAAAGGTCATCTTTTTAAAAAAATATTTACTGATACATTTGGTTATTATTATTATTATTATTCTAAAATAACAAATATTGGTCCTTAATATTTTATTAAAATACAAAGTTTTGTAATAATGCTCTTTGGTTTGAATTCTGACTTGCTTCTACGGTTTGCTTTGTTTATTGTTTGTTTTTAAAAGGTATCGTGATACTCTGCTGATTTTGAGTGCAAAACGAAAAGAAACGTCTCCAATAAAAATGCGATAAATAAATACGATAAATAATATTCAAAAAAATGCCGAAAGCTTTGACCCAGTCCACTGCCTCATCAATGCAAATGTGTCTGGAGCCTCTGGTCGGCCGCCTCGTACATTTTCGCAGCAGTGAGATGACAGGAAGCAGACGTGTCCTTGGTGGTGCCGGTGAGCAGGATGTTGGTGCTCTGAGTAGACAGCAGGAAGCTCTGCCCGCTCAGAGCCAGCTGTTAGCTTTTTATCTGTCAGTACCCACCTTTTGTGAGCTAAAAACTCCATGCCTGCTCCTCAGCCCTGACCGCAGCAGGAGATCTCTCTCCTCAGGGATGATGGGAAGCCATGAGGCTCAACAATGCGTCACGTTTTAGTTTGCATCTGTTCTGGTCTCTGTGGTGACCTCGTAACGAGGGAGAAGCCAGATAGATGATAGATTGGTGAGCTAAAAATGAGTGACCTCACGTGTAAGCGCTCACCTCTAAGAACCATTCAAATATATCTTCTCGTTTGGTTTGTAAACGGAATTTTTTTGAATAATGAGCTCGATCTGCCAGAAGTAATACCGCGTTCGTTTACCATGATAAATCAAGCGTAAGCCGGGCTGAAAAGTATGTGAACGCAGGCAATAAATAACTTGTAGAACCTCCCTCTGCTTCAGGTTATAGTATCTCAGCTGGGTTATAGTCTGTTTAGGTGATTCCAACATACACATCTTCTTTTTATTAAACCGTTCTGATTGATTACTGTGTTTTGGCTCTTTGTCCTGTTGCTCAGGTGAAAATCCCCAATTTTTTGATAGTTTTTTTTTTTTCTTTTGATAGTTCAATGCTCCCAAACGATTGATGACCATCACCAGATTACACAGTTCCTATGAGATGTTTTTTCCCTGAGTTTACAATTTCAGCACCTGAGTAAATCAAAAAGCCAAAGATATAAAGGAATGGATTTATATTTCATTAAAAAAAATGGTAGTACTGTCAATAAATGTCTGTTTTCTTCGATTTAACGGGGCAACATGGCGATAGTTGGGCCAACTGTTGAGCAGTCGACTGTATTGAGATCACATTGAAAGATATCCTGCACGTAACAAGTCTGAAGCCTTTTCTAACTTTGCGGAAGCAAGGTGTGACACTGCGATTTATCTCCCCCTACGCCGCTTAATGAAAGTGGATGTGTCGCCTCAGCCCTCCCTACCCCTCACCAAGCTCTCTTTCTGACCCTGGGTCTGCTCAGACAGCTCTGAACTGGAAGGCATTATTAGATGAGTTTTATGCTGAAATGTTGTGGTTGCTGTGGAGATGATCGGAGGCTCTGGATAAAGAACCCCAGTCAGTACGGAACACGACTATAGCGCCATCCTTTAAACAATATACGAAAAGACTGAGTAGAGTAGAGTAGAGTGAGTAGAATTTTATGTTAAGCAGTTAACTCGTTACCGCAAGTCTTCTACTTGACTCGTTAATTTCTAGCTTAATTTCCCCACGTTACAGGGTGGATGCGGCAGCAGGCACACGCCTGTACCTCGGTAAGCCGAAGTGTTTATACGCTTTAAGAAAACTCCCAGCACAAATTGATGTTCAGGAATTCCCCAAGTCTCCAGCGTTTTCTCAAGTACACCTGCCGGTGCTCTTGCTTGTGTGTGGGGAATTAATTTGCCTTCATTACAAGCCACTGGAGAGGGAAATCGACGTCTAAACACAGTGCAGTCTAACTAATCCGACTCTGCAATGTACGTCAGCTCGAGATCAGATTCTCAGGATCATGGATCATACACAACGATTAGATCAAACCAAATCATCTCATTTAAGAAGAGGAAAAGTATAGCTGGAGCAGGTGTGCTTTTAGAGAGGTTTTGAATTCGGGTAGAGAAGTGGCAGTGCGCAGAGCAAACGGTAAAGAGGGCCAGACTGAAGGGGCAGCAAAAGTGAACGAGCGCCCACCCCCCCTGCGGTGCTAAGCCTAAACCTTGGAACTGACAATAGTCTGTCATCAGACGATCTGAGGCTACGGGGTGGATTATACATTTTTAAATGATCCGAGATGTAAACAGGACCCTGGCCAATGAAGCCGCTCTAAAACAGGCGTGACATGCTCGAACCGTTTTGTCCCAGTTAGAATCCTAGCAGCAGAATTTAGTGCAGTTCATGTTAGACGAACAGCTGAACTGTCTTCATAAACAAGACCCGCTATATCAATAATAATGACTCCATTAGGAACAGAAATGCACAGGTTAAGGAAGCGGAGGATGCTTACGCATAAACGGCGCGCTTTCCTGTTCAGCTCTCACAGCAGGAAATGTGCATATTAAGGCCTTCTTATCTGATGATTTGTTATGAAGAACCCAAGGACACAAATGTTCACGTGAAGCCCTGGAGACAGGAAACGTGTAAACATCAAGCCAGCGTACGGCTTTTCTGGCTAGAGTTTGACTGATATATGTGCAAACATGTCTAATAAAGTCTAAACACTTATTTTAAACAGCTGGCTTTCTGCCATTTGGAAAATCAACAAAACTCGTATGTAATTCGATCCGGGTGGCACCAACCAGGGGCTCGATGGTTAAGTGGCTGCCTTAAAGTACCGATAACGGTTCAAGCCACATGATCTTATCTACATGCACAAATTACACACAGTGCCCAACAGCTCCACAGCCCTGGTCTGCTTTTGCAATCCTCCTAAACTGATCATGAAACGTAAACGTAAAGAGACAAAATCTTCTCTACACTTTTTAATGCACCTTAATTACAATGGCAAAACAGTCCAAAATTTTGTTTTCTTAGTGACTTTTAGTTTTTTTTTTTGTTTTCAGCAAAGTTATGATCCTCTACCGTGACATTTATACTGCAAAAGGCAATTCCAATTCCAAAATCTGCAAAAATGGTTCCGGTTTAACTCCACCTGGACGTAGAACTGACATTGTATGCTTACCCGTACAGTCTTAGATACAATTCCCCTACGTTATCTACGTTAATCTACGTTATATCTTTCTTGTCTAGAGCAAAACTCTTGAACCTAATCCTGTTTTTTGTTCTTACCTACAGAATGATAGGGTCCCAATTTGAAACGGGTTTCTATGAAAGTTATTATTATTATTTTTTTTTTAAATATTTCTTTTGACGTTTGTGGTGTCTGGCTTCCTCATGTAAGGTCAAGATTCTGCTTTGTTCTTGTTAAAAGCTCAAGATATTCAAGTTAAAAGCTGTGGATATAAATGGAACCATTGGGGATTTTTTTTTTTGAAAGGAGCATTTTATTTACTTTCATTTATTTTTCGATTGTCTTTTATCTAAGGATAAATGACATCTTTAATTTCTTCTCCTAGAGTTCCTAGTTTGTCTATTGTTTGAGTAACAAACTTGACAGTTTACTTTATGGGTTTAAAAATAAATTATTTCATGTAATGAAATATGAAGCTTTGACTTGAAAGACTGTGCTGTAATATTTCAGAAATACACTCGTTGGCTTGACGCGGACTTCTGAGAATTGCCTATGCTTAAGAAAGTTTGTGTTTGGTTCCTCTTGGGTTATCTGCCTTAGGGAGATTTTCCTTTCTGCTGTCACATTGTTATTCATTTGGGTCTAAATTTGGCTTTTTTATCTAAAGGTGCATTTTGTCAGTGCTGTTAAAGTTGTAATAATTAATTTAAAATATCGTAGCGCCTATACAGCCTACAAAAACAAACAAACTAAACAGTGGTACCTATATACTTGTTAATTATACTGCTCATACAAATCAGGAGAGCCATTATCTTCCGCTTAATCCACACGGGGTCGCAGGCCAGCCGGTACCAACTCTGGGAGCAAGGGCAGGAACAACCCTAGATGGGGCACCAATACATCATGGATTCACACTCTCACACACGCACACACACACACACACACCCCAAATGCCACTTTTAGAGACGCCAATTAACCTAACACGCATCTCTTTGGACTGTGGGAGGAAACCGGAGTACCCGGAGTAAACCCACACAGACACGAGGAGGACATG
>JAYJMA010018520.1:0-12280 GCA_036873895.1 Parotocinclus cabessadecuia
TGTGTGTGTGTGTGTGTGTGTGTGTGTGTGTGTGTGTGTGTGTGTGTGTGTGTGTGTGTGTGTGTGTGTGTGTTAGAGGGAGTCGGTAGCTCTTGCTGAGCGTTTGTTGGATGAGTATGAGATTCGGGGCTATCAGCTCCACGTTGAAGCCGCTCGCTTTGAGCTGAAGGGGCAGTACGATGCCAGCAAGAAGAAAAAGAAGAACAAAGAATATCGTAAAAAACTGCAGCAGCAGCAGAAGTACGCTTTAGCTTTAGCTTTGATTGAATCTGTTATTAGAGAAAGAAACGGATAACGACACAGAACCGCTATCTCTCGCTAGAACCAATGAGGATGGCCCGAGAGATTCATGTCTGATGTTGTTTGGATTTGTTTATGTTTGCTGCTTGAAGGCAGTTAGACTGGAGGCCTGAGAAAAAGGGAGAAGTGCGAAAGAGACACGAACGAGTGGTGATCATCCAGAACATGTTCCACCCGAGTGACTTTGAGGTAACGACAAACAGAACAAAATAATACCTCAAATAAAAAGAGTGTGGAAATGACTTCCAGTTCCATTTGAATCGGCTTATGAGTTATATTTTTAGTATTTTAGTATGTATTATTTCCTGGGGGTGGAACGCTGGTTTAGAGGGGGCGCTGTGGGACTGATGTGATCCTGATGTGATTTGGTTCCTGTGCTTCATTCAGGAGGATCCACTGGAACTGAACGAGTATCGAGAGGATCTACGAATCGAGTGTGAGAAATTCGGAGAGGTCAAAAAGGTCATTATCTTCGATGTGAGTATCTCTCTCACACACACACACACACACACACACACACACACCCTAACAGAGACACAATGTGATTACAGCTCCGTGTGTGTGTGTCTGTGTGTGATAGAGACATCCTGACGGTGTAGCATCTGTAGCGTTTAAGGAGCCGGAGGAAGCAGATGCGTGTGTGATGTCATTAAATGGACGCTGGTTTGGAGGTAGACAGCTCTCAGCTCAGCTCTGGGACGGAGTGACTGATTACCAGGTAACAACACACACACACACACACACACTGGGTGGTACATTGCTAAGAGGGTTCAGTTTATCCTGAGGAAGAGCGTTGGCATTTTGTTTTTGTCTCTTAGGTGGAGGAGACGATGAGGGAGAGGGAGGAGAGATTAAAAGGATGGTCCATGTTTCTGGAAGACGAGACGAAGCCGAAAGACGGAGGGGAAACCAAGAAACCACAGGAGCAGCAGGAGGAGAAGGAGGAGGGGGAACAGAAGGAGAAGGAGGAGGGGGAACAGAAGGAGGAGGAAGCAGGAGCTGATTCTACTGATAGCAGTTTGGCCTGCAGTGATGATGAATCTTAAACCTGAGTTCAGTGTGTAATATAATAACTGTAGATGTTTGTGTCTTTAAAACCCCTAATCAACTCCTCTGTGTAAATGTAGTGCTTTTTATAAAATAATAAATAATACTAATAATGTGGACGAATGTTGCAGTCCTGCTTCTTTTTTGTTATAGTAACCCCAGTCAAAAGTATCAGGACACGTCCTGTGGACTTTACCCTAAGGTTCCTAAAACCATAGTTGAGTTTTGTTGTTCAGTAGCGGTTCTTCAGATGGTCGTACATTGTGAGGTGTGTAACGGTGCTGTGTGAAATTGGTGATCTTTCTGCGTGTCGGTTGTTGAGATCTGTTGCTATGATCTGATTTATCTGATGATTTTATTTTTTATCTGATTTAACCAACCAAATTCTGATACAATTCTGACTTTCTGTGATATGCTACATGACCCCCTTCCCATTTGGGAAAAATGTGCTTGATCCAATACGGCGGCCACGTTCCAAACGTTGCCTAAAAGTTAGCTCCTCTCACCCTTTACTTACGGTTGTACTTAGATATGTCATTTTTCATGTTGTTTCCAAATAAAAGGGTGTGTGAATTCTGACTCGCACTGTAGTTTAGAATCACATTGTTATATAAGTTGCTGAATACCTAGAGCCAATTATCCGAGCTCCAAATACCACAGGTTGTGTTTATACACGTGTTAGCACACCCACACACGACAACATACCATAGACGCTAACACACACGCACACACCCTTAGTTCACTTCCTAAAGGGTATGCTAACATTCAATCCCAAAATATCTGTGGAAGTATCATGATTGTTCATGAGATCAGATTTCCATGACCTGAAGCTTCAGGTGGTGGTGTAAAGCACTGCATTTAGACCCTGGAGCGAATCTTCACTAGGAGAGAACCTGCTTTAAGTTCCTACAGTTACAGCTCGAGTAGTTTTAACCATAAGCACATCCCTGCACCCTGTAACCTTTTTTGTATTTTTTGTAGTTATGAGCATTCTCGGCTACTTTTTACTGTCTGTGTGATAATATAGAGCTCCCATTTCCCCAGGGGAATCAATAAAGTCCATCTATGGTTCCGGATCAGGTGTTTAGGTGTGTAAATACTTTGGGCCGTGTGCTACAACTGATTACACATATCACTGAGTTATATATCTACCTGCCATGGTTATTATTATACACTAATGATATAGACAACACAAATACCGCGCTCTCTCTCTCTCACACACACACACACACACACACACACACACACCCCGTGTTAATCCGTGCTGTTTTTCCAGTTCATCTGGACGGGCTGCAAATCAGTGCGCGTGTGATCAGGGTGGCGCGCGCACTCCCGCGTGCTTCACATTCATTACAGACAGCAGAATTGAAGAACCGAGGCCAGCCGTTAGCGTTCAAATTCAAATTTAAATTCAAAATCTGTTCACGCGCTCGGACAGTAACGGACAGCCTGTAGCAGTGAGCGGTAAGAGGAAGGCTGTTGGGATGAAGTGACTCTGGACTTTAATTCTCTTGGTAGATGTGCTGCTGAGCTTCTAGCCTTAGACTGCCATCTCACTGGGTTTTAGATTGGATTTGTGGAGATCTGACGGTGGCAGGACGCTGTGGAGAGAGTTCATAGTGCCTGCTCAGAAGAACCGAATCAGAGTCGAGTCTTAATGGACTTCAGTAAAGAATAAAATCGCAGTAAGTATGAGGCCAGTGGAATCGTTTAGTAAAGCTTATTAAAGCTTAAATATGTTCTGCTATTAAACAAAGCCTTAAGGATTACTTAACCAGAACTAATAGTGTTTATGCTACTGAACAATCAGTGTAGTTTAAACACATTTTGAACTCAGTTCAGGACATTAACAAAAGTAGACAATTCTAACCCTAGCTTCTAAACCTGACCCCAAACCTAGTCCTAGCTCCAAACCTAACCCTAATCATAAATCTAAGCCCTAACCCTAAATGTAACCCTAGCTCTAACCCTAACCATAACTAGTCCTAACATGATTTTAAGTTTTATAAGTCGTACTCTTGTTGTTTAATGTTTAAATGTAAAATGGTGTAACGTCTGATAACATCTGTAGATGAACCAGGTTACAGCTTGTAATATTTAATTATATTCAAAAATATTAAATTAAATAATATGATTCTATTTAGGACTGATATATGATAGAAATATTCTAGATATTTAAGATGTCTGTGTTTTGTACATGTCGTGTGTGTTGTGTTGATAACAGAGGTTGTTGTTGTTGTTGTTGTTGTTGGTTTGATCAGACCCAGTGATGATGGAGGACAGTAAGGTGAAACACACCATGGTGTCTCCTCAGAGTGTAGTCCTGACTTATTACGAAGGCGATATTAACACGGTGGTGGACGAACACTTCTTCCGTGCTCTGAACAAAAACAGCATGCCTAAAGACCTGAGCACCAAACCCAGGCACAGACCGTTACCCATCCCATCAGGTCAGATCCACAATCCCAAATCATCCACTTTAACCCTTCAAGGTCCATGCTAACGTCTGTGAGATAACTTGTTTACTCCTAGATAAGCTTCTTTACAGCATACTTGTTTCTCGAGGTGCTTGTTACTCCACACTGTGGTACCAGTTTAATAAGAGTAATGCAAATACACTGTGTGTGTGTGTGTGTGTGTGTGTGTGTGTGTGGTAACTGTTACAGAAACTCCAGCTCCATCATCCTCCTGGTCTTCATCCTGGTCAGGTGTCACATTCCCCCCAAACCATGGCAGTGTGAGTGTGAGCACTAACCCTAGATTTCTCGTCTCTCTCTCTCTCTCTCTCTCTCGTGTTTAAATAAATAAACAATAATAAGAGCTGTTTTCTCTCCTGTTAGCGTTTGGGACAGGGCCAGTGTTTCTCAGGTGACCTAGCGATTCGTCCTCCATCAGTCATTGTGAGTTGCCCTGAACCTTCCCCTGCTGTGTGGAGTTTTCCTAAACAATACACACCACCATCACGACCCGACCAACGTCCCACAGCTCCAACACTGCACAATATGGACTCAGGTAAACCCTTAAATCCTAAACTTTAATCATAACTCCAACTCCAGCCCCAAAACACCTTAATTACGAAATATAAATAAAAGTTTTAAAAAATCATTTTGTTTCTGTACAGTTTGAATTATGAAACTTTTGTGGGTAGTGAAAACTTTTCTATTTACCTTATTTACCTTTCTATTTACTGCTATTTAATGTTTAATGTGTCAACTTGTCCTTGGGTTTGTGAAAGGCGCTATATATATTAAACTTATAACTTATAATGAGTTAATGAGAGAAATGGAAAGTTGAAGTGGATTTTAATAAACTTGTTCTGATGATCTTTTGGTTGCAGGCATACAGATGATGGAGAACAGGCCAAATTTCTATTGGCATTGATCAGATAGAGTCACTTCTAATCAGACTCTCTTCCATTTATGTTCTGTTGTTGTGACTCGAATGAAATGTGATGAGGGTAACAGATTGAGAAATGATTTGTTACTCTCCCTATAAAGGAAATTAAATGTGGGTGAAGGTTTTTATTCACACTGTGAAAGAATCAAATTTAAATCTATTTTCCTGTGTTACTGATGAGCAGAGGGAGGAAGCGCGATGTGTGTGTGTGTGTGTGTGTGTGTGTGTGTGTTATGTTCTTGTAGTATCATGTCATTTTGTTGATTGTGAGTCTATTTTGAATAAATACGATCTATTTTGAGTGTTTACACTTTATTCAGCTTTTAATCCTGAGTGTAAAAGTGATGATGTGAATCGGCCTCGTTAGTGATTAGAGCTCGTTAGTGTGAACAGATGTGTGTGTGTTTAATAAAAAAAGTATAAGCAGGTCAGAGACTCACCCAACATGAAGAAAACAACTAAAGTGTAAAAGTGTGAGATACCAGTGTGTGTGTGTGTGTGTGTGTGTGTGTGTGTGCGTGCGTAATAAAGACTATAAAAATGAAAATAAGCAGACTGGCTTGGTTCGTTTAGTACATGCACTTTGGGAATAATTAGGAAATAAAGCTTTAATCTTTAGGTTGATTTTCAGATTTGACCTTGAGTAACCTTTCACAGGTTCCTTAACTAGTTTAAGTAGATGAATCAGAACCATGTGTGATCTCCACTCAATGCTCAGCCATGATGTTTTAACGTTATTAATGTTCATCTGATTGATGTTGGTACTATTTGTGGACGAGGAATGTATATTAATAATGAGTCGAGTTCATTAGAATGACATCATGCAGGTGGAAGTGATTTAATCCAGCCAGGATGACATGATCGATTGGTCCTAAATATTCTATTCTATTATATATTAATATGAAATGTTGTGTCGTAGAGCAGATCTCTTTATCTCCAGGTTTGTTATGAAACTGAATGTGTTTAAGTTTTCACTCTAAACCGTTACAAAGGACTAAAGGAGTAAAGGAACAGCCGAGTCTAATCTCTATTCCTAATCAGACATCTCTCTGTTCAATAAAAAGCTCATGATCTGATCTAATACTGATCTACTCAGCTCTGTATTTTGGATCTCCATTTTGGATCTCATTGATTTACTGATGAGGGGGTGTAAATACTTTTGGCTGTGACTCCTTTTTAGAGTAATGATGAGTCTGTAAATCTGATAAGTGGATAGAGATCCTACAACACAACATAACACAACACAACATACATTTTCATGTTCAGAAATAATTACATTTATCATTATAGAGAATGTAATTCTGTAATTAATACAATCAGGTGTTTGAACATTAACTTATTGATGCTGCTTCTTGTTTTGTGTGTGTGTGTGTGTGTGTGTGATTATTCACCACAGGTGCACTATTGATTAGTATTATCCTTGAACCTGAACTGTGTCTGATTGATCAGTTTAGAGCACAGTGTGTGTGTGTGTGTGTGTGTGTGTGTGTGTGTGTTTGTTCATCCCAGCTAATCAATAACACGTGTAAATACACATTAAAGTGTGTGACATGCTCTGCTCATCATTTAAAGTACTAATAAATAATGTAAATCTCTGATTCTGTACAAAATCCCTTCATAATTCATATTTATTTGGATCCAGAAATGTCACCGACCCAAACGTGGTTAGAGAGCAGGTGTTTGTAACGGTTTGACCTGTCGGTCGGTCGGTCGGTCGGTGTTGTATGATGCAGTTAAGCTACAGAACAGGAGCTCGTTTGGATCAGTGCTCAATATTTCAGCAGCTCTGATAAATAATGCAGATCTTCATCTCCAGATAAATCCTGCCTGATCCTCTACCTCAGCACAGAACCGGAGATTAACATTTATTAACACACACGCACACACACACACAGTGATTTATCGGTACCCTGGCTAAAAATGGTACAAAGGTTATGAGAAAAGTTTGATCATACACAGAACAAAACTGTAAGATAGCGCTGAAATCAACACTGCCAAGTCTGAGAATGAAACAAGATTAAGATTAAGATTATTTTGACAAAAACAAGTTCCACTCCCTCGTTAAGGTTTACCATGAGCCGCCCCTGGCTCCAGGCCTGGTGTAATCTAGAGACGCTCTAGTCATGGATTTATTCATTAATAAAGCATCCGGTTACATCATGATGTTTTTATTAGTTTACTAATTTCACATTACATGTTTCTAACATCATGCAATGCCAGTAAAAATCCTCTAAAGTCTACAGGTCACAGTATCGCTAACCTCGCTCCTCAGCACGACATTTCATACACCATCCAGGAAAAGGACGTTAAAGCGTCTGTAGGCCACAGCTGAGTCACGTAAACATCACGTACAGACTGCAGGTTGGTTAGATATCACACTCATACGAAGCGTTCACACACACACACACACACACACACACACACACACAGATAAATCATGCAGGTTTGTACCCACTCTGTGTTCCATGCAGCACTCTTTAGCCCTGTGAATCCGGCCGATCATCTCACTCTCTCTGTAACGTTTTTAGAAACCGAAGTTCACTTCTTCTGCACGTTTGTTTTGATCCACGATGCTTTTTTACATTCATTCAGAATAAAAAAGGAAAGCAGGAAGTGAAGGAAGACATGATCAGCATGTCAGTACTGAATTAAACAAGCTCCATCATCACCGTCTCCATGTGCCATCACCGCGCTCATACCCTGCGCTCACACTAGGGGGCGACAAATCACTGAAATCGCTAGGGGGCGTGGCTCTGTGCAGCTCCACCAAGTAAACGGTGCGCTGGAAAATGATTATGTAATGTATGTTTAACTTTAGTATAAAACGTATATATATATAAATAATTATTATTATCGTATTGTTTCAGTTCTAACAGTGACCGGGTTTATCTACTGTAGCTCTGCCCCAGAAAACGTTTGATTAGTTCTTCTGGTATTCAAAACGCGACTGATCTTTAATTACATTAATTAAAATTAGATGTAAGGTTTTTATTTCTAATTAATAACAATCAAAAATATTGTTAGCATATCTGATATGATTTGTTTATTATAAACGGATACTGAAATAGTTTTTATTGTTTATAGTACTTTTTATTAAGTAGTAATAATAGCATAGTGTATCTTTTACCTTTAGATATTTGGATTCGTTTTATAAATTCATAATTGTCATTTCCTCCCACTTTTCAGCCAGGTTTATGTTCTCATAAAGGCTAAGAACGATTTAGGGTAAGTGTTAGATAGAAATTCTCAGACTGTATAAACGTTTTTAATCAGAACGTCTGCGTACGATACTCATTGGCACCAGGTGCTCTTTGTCGCCCCCTAGTCTTTGCAGAAGGCATTGCTGTTTCCAGTCGGTGGCAGTTCTTTTTGAGGATGGCAGATGGAAGCTGTAGAGAATTGTAAACATTTTTGATTCCTTTAAATTATTAGCTGTGGTGGTGCTAATGAGTTAGCACACCAGGTTAGCTGTTAAACCGGTAAGTGATGAAGCTGATGAAGGTGTTTAATCCAGAGCCTGCATGATGAAAACATGACATCTGAGAGAAACCCCAAACTCCATCACGTCTATATAAGAAGTTTTAGCGAGGATGGAACCGCCGTCAGTGTGTAACAGTGAACAGATGCTACGGAATTCAAAATGTCCAGATGTTCTGCAGCCCCGCCTCTAAATTAGCAGCTACGTTAAGCAGAAATATAACAGAATCGAATCCAGTTTTGGAAGCAGCAGTTCCCCCCCCCAGGCTACGTGTTTCCTTTGTGAAGTCGTTGGTTAGCGTCGAATGGCTTGGATCCAGTTCTGACCCGAAACGCTTTTCTAAGATTTCTATTGAAGATTTTGAAGATTTTGCACTTGTGACGTCATCACAGTGATTGCCAGGAAACGGAAAGCCAAAAGGGTGTAAACGTTTTTGTTTTTGTTCTTGTGCTGAGCTGTTGGTGGTTCTGTTCAGCAGATTTTCTCCTCGTTAGGTTCCCTCGTTACAGGGACTCGTTCTGACTCATCAGCTTTCCCCCGTTCAGCATGGCTGAAGCACTGCGGCTCTTAGTCGGAGTTCCGCTTCCTGAGCGAGTGAATTCAGTCATGTCATGGAGCGACGGTTCTCTGTACATCGCCACTAAAACACAGACCGATTACAAAACGTTATTAGATATTTAGAACGTATCGTTAGCATTAGCAGCACTAGCAGATATCCAGCTAACCTTTCAGGGGTTTGGGGATGAAGTGAGAAGCCGGTTTGGTTTTTTTGACACGATTTCCCTTCATCACTCGTCCCTCTTTGTTGAGGCCGAGGAACCAGGCTCGACCCGACTGCTGCTGCCGGTACAGCATGGACGAGTAGGTCACGTAATAATTCTCAAATACCGACTCCTTAAACTTACACTCTGGAGTAAAGTGTTCCTGAGAAAGGAAATGTTTATATATAATATTTTATATAGTTCATATAATAATTCATTATAATTATTAAACATTCTCCACAATAAATAATAATAATAATAATAATTTCATCAAAGTAAAAAAAGATTCAAAATATTATTGGTAAACAAGAATAAGAACAGAATTACATCGGTTTCTGTCTGAGTTATGATTAAAAGTTGAAGATAATAAGAGTAGTACTTTGATTATTAATTTAATAAATTTAATATTTTTTTTATTACTCACACTGGGGATAAACTGATGATCGGTGCAGCGATATATCACAATATTTAAGCTGTATCATTTATCATTAAACATGAACTATATATCTAAATATCTAAAATAAAATATCTAACATGAATGAAACAGAGAGTTACAGTTTGTTCGATTTGGACTTTTAGAAGTTTAGTTTTTAAGTCTTATGGTAAATTAGTAAATCGATCAGTCACGCACTCACTAAGATGTCATCCTCTGTGTGTGTGTGTGTGTGTGTGTGTGTGTGTGAGAGAGAAATGGAATTTAAATAATAGAGAGTGATATTAAACCCACATGGCTCAGCGGTCTGGACGCCTGCGTGTGTTTTCTGTTTAACACGACCCACGCTGTCCTATAAAGCCGCCTGGCACCGCAATCGCATTTTCATTAGCGCCGCGCCGAACCCGCCACGTCCAAACGACAGCAACGCTTAGTGGCTCAACGCTAAATTATTCATCACATCACAAGTGATTGAATGTGAGCTGTGGGAGCTGTCACAACTCTCTGAACCCTGTGAGTGGCTTTGTGATTCCTTATTAATGTGATATAGAGAGAGAAACAGCCGGGCCTGATATAACGCTACTCCATACTCCTCATATCGATCACATCCATCCATTCCATCTTTACAGGGTTTAAGCCCAAAAACAATCCTATCACACGGGGGCACCACTGGTCTGCTCACATGACCACATTACCATCTATTGGAGTGTAAGAGCTGCAGTGCTGATGGTACTTACAGAGGTGTAAAGGTATCCTGTATTGTTCATGGCCAGGTAAAGTTTAGTCTGAACCCCCTGTATGGCCACCACACGTAACCCGACCGGAATCAGATTAAAAACAGCTGAGAAGAAAAGAAATCCAGAGTGAAACCTCCTGATTTATTCCCATTTAGGATTGCTAAAGCAGGACTAAACACAACAGGCTGAAGATGAGAGATTGATTTTACTGACCGTAGCAGTTATCCTCCTCCTTGGTTCCATCGATGGTTCCATCAGCCTGGAGCTGCAGGTGAAATCCCTGACGGCTGTAGAGCTTGGTAACGATTCCCTTCAGCTGAGGCTCTGCAGTACAAAGAGGAACCAACATAAAATTTAGAAAAAAACACAGAGAGAACCATGGATAAGAAACAATGCATGAGGGTTAGTTCCAGTTTAAGTCCAGTTTCTAACAGCTGCACCACAACAACCACAAGAAAATCAATATAGAGGAACTAGGGTAGATCTGAGCTAGGATTTAGGACTGAGCTAGAGTTGGTGGATTTGAAATGTTAATAATAAATGTTTATACCAGGAGGAAACAGAACATGAAACAGATTTAGATTCCTCTAAATCTCTCATTCTGAGATTCAGTCCTGTTTATCCTGCTCAGGGTCTTTAATCAGGGTCAGGAACCTAATTCTGAATTCACCGGGGACAGTTCCTACCCTGTACAGGGCACCAGTCCATAACAACATTTCCTAAAAGCTAGGATTATATGCATTAGAAACTATATAACAGTGCCGTGTTTTTATGCTGCTTATCTGCTTTGTTGATGCACTGAACTCCTCTGCACTGATTGGTCGGTAAGGAGGTAGGCAGAGAGTTCTGAAAAATCTCCATACACACTGGACAGAGGTGCCAAGCTGAAAACACCGGACCACTGATGATGATGATGATGATGATGACTGTGGGTGTAACCAGTCCTCCTTATCTGTTACAGGTGATGTTGTAATGGACGTAAATGATGATGAGGATCATGAAGATGATGAACAAAGTTTGGGTGCCACCAGACCTGGCCGTCTTCTCTTCCTCTTCTTGGAACCGAAGAGTTTGACGCGGGAGAAGAGGTTGAGTCGGCTGGGTTTCTCGCAGGTTCCGGTGCTCCGGGTCGGGCTGCACCGGGCCGCCTTGGCGCGTTCCTTCTCCTTTTCCTTCTCTCTCTCGCGCTCTCGCTCTCTCTCCCTAGCCTGCCTCTTCTGCCGGATGAGGGAGCTGGCGATCGCTGCGGCTGTAGCCAGTTTGGCGATTTTTGGCCTCGGTGGCGTCCCAGATTAAAAACTCTTGCGCCTTGCGTTTTAAGCGCGATGGAAATCAAAACATGATCCGAAATCGATCGTGCATGACCGGGGAATCACGTCACGCGCGGTCCGGTGCATCATCCAGAACCTTCAGACATCCCATGGTGTAAAAGAACCCCCCGTACACACACACACACACTGCACACACACATCGCAGTCCAGTCCCGCTTCCTTCATATACAGAGGTTTTGTGACATGATGCACGGGAGGAAGCACGCACGCGCTCCGGAGGCTCTTCTAGAACACACACATGATGAACACACCTGTACGGAGCCGAGCAGCACGTGCAGATCCGCACAGGTTTAGTGCCGTGTCATGGTCCTGAAGAGGCAAAAGCGGCACCTGTTACCGCCACCAGACCCCCCAACATCTTCCCAAAAACAGAGACAGAGGGACGCAGATGTTGCAGATGTTTCTCTGTCCCGCCTGCACGCGACTCGACCCGTTTAGATGCCTGTTTCCCCGCGCGCTCCCTGCTCCTGCCTCCTGCTCGTGTTTACCGCAGCAGATTCCCCCCCAAAAGATGCCGGTGTGCCGCCCTGTCCTGTGGATACAGATGTTAAAAGCAGCTTCACACACCGTCACTTCGGTCCTTTGATGATCAGAGGGCGGATGGTGGATCTGGTCCGGTCGGGGCCGCGTGCAGGGGGAAGGAGGGAGGAAGGGAGGGGATAAATGGAGGTGTTTGTTTTGCCCCACAATCTCAGGGCTCTCCTGCAGCACGAATTAAGCTCTCTCTCTCTCTGTCTCTCTGTCTCTCTCTCTATCACACACACACACACACACACACACACACACACACACACACA
>JAYJMA010018540.1:0-12278 GCA_036873895.1 Parotocinclus cabessadecuia
AGTACTTTGCAAAGTTCTGATGATGATGAATCCTGTCATTACAATTTTTTTGGAAGCCTCAGATGATGAAGATTTTGGGGCCTCAGAAGTTTGTGCCAGAACGTGCCAGTCATTCACTCAAGCTGAGATGATTTGGTATGAGATCTTGATCTGCTAAAGTCATCAGCATAGTTACTGGATTCGTTACTGGATTTAAAGCTAGGAAAAGAGCCTGTTGGCTCCTGGTACCATATTTATGTCTCGTAACAGAGAGAAAAATCCTCTGAAATATTTCCATACAGATGAAGAGCTTGTATACTGTATTAATGTAAAAGGACTTATTGATTAAATGGGAAGTGATAGTAGTGATAAAAGGCAGTTAATGAGATGTCTAAAGTGTATGTTTCTTCACAATGGCAGAAAATGGAAATTCCATTTCTATTGCTCACTGTAAATATGACAGAAACTTATGGATTCATAAGAACCGTTCTCCAAAGAAATCAAGTATAATGATCATTGATGGATTTTATGTATCAATGCTTCTAGGACAACAAAGCGGTTAAACAAAACTGTCCCTGTGTCCTCTCATGGTTTCTTCCTGTATTTATGAATCTTAAAGGGTTTTTCCTTGCCACTGTTTTACTTTACAGAGGTTTTTTGGTCTGTCACTTTTGGACTCTGTAAAGATGCTTTGAGAAATTGTCCATTGTAAAACACACTGTATAATAAATTTGGATATAAATGAATTTAATTGATTTCTGATTGCTTTTCTGGGGGCAAACATGAGTGTCAAATTGCATTTCCTTGATAGCCACTGGAACTATTCTAAGGAGGACACTTCCACCAAGACAAAGACCACAGAACATAGATATCAAGTCAGATGGAACGCAAACATGATGGCAGACTACTGCTGGTGTTTACACTATGGCAACCCTGATTATAACTATTTTAGAGCATTCAGAACGAGAAAAAATTTCTTCTATTGTACAGTTTGAAAGTCCTTTAGACTTGTGTCCTTTAGACTATGTGTTTTCTCAGAGGAGAGGCTTTTGTCTGACCACTCTGCTATAAAACCCAGATTGATAGAGTGCTGCAGTGATGGTTGACCTTCTGGAAGTTTCTCCCATCTGCACAGCCAGAGTGACCACTGGGTTTTTGATCATCTCTCTAAGGCCCTTCTCCCCCGATTACTTAGTTTGGTAGAGACACTAACTCTAGGAAGAGTCCTGGTTGTTCCAACATTCTTTGGATCTGTTTCTCCACCCAATCCTGTCTGAGTTCTACAGTTTGTTCTTTCCTTTTCATGGCCTGTTTTTTTTCTGATATACATTGTTGGTTTGAGACCTTATACAGACAAGTGTGTGTCTTTCCAAATCATGCCAAAACAGCTGAATTCACCACAGGATGGAAAAACATCTCAAAGATGATCAGGAGAAATGGGAGGGACCCAGTGCTAAATTTCAAGTGTCATAGTACAGGGTCTGAATACTTAGGTCCATGCAACATTTTAGTTTTTTTGTTGTTAATACATTTCTTAAATTCTGTTTGTCATTTTGCGACATTAAATGTACATTGATTGGATTTTTTCAGCACAAGACCTCAACATAACAAAATGTGACAGGGACTAAAGACTTTCCAAAAGCTTTGTATGTCTTCCAGAGCAGACAGTTGAGATTTGTTGCTTTTGTTTTTGTAACTCTCTGTTGTGTCTTTTATCCACTGGAAATTATTTTTACCATATCATGATACGATGGGTGAGAACACTCAATGGACTAGTGATATAACGATACCAGTAATACCAGCTACTTTTGGGACAAGGTGACTTTCCTGTGAAATACACTGATAGGCTAGGTTACTAACCTATATGCTGGGTTAATATTGAAAAAATAAAACAATAAAGCAAAATGTCTTAACTCTGCAATTGCATTTTTATTTAATGTGTACACCATGTACATTTGCCAATGGCTGCATCAAAAGGAAAAGGTGAATCCAGTGTCACAGGAGTTAACGTTATGTACTTTGGTGTAATCCAGGGATTTTTATTCAGACTCTTGGGCATAGAATTCACACACATCTTGTTCTTACTTGAGTCACCCGATGAGCTTTTCAGCTCAGTCACATTTGAGACCTCATATTGATCTAAAATAAGAAGAAGACGCTAGCTCAACTTTAAAGTTGCAAGCTGTATTGAAATCACAAGTAAAATCCCTATTATAAGACACCTGTATAAACCAGTTCACCTGATGGACCAAAAAGCTATCCTTAAATAACATCTAATATCTGCATGGAGGTCTAACTGATATATTATTACATCACAGCTGTCCTGACAATAAGGACATCATCAACACAAAGGTTATCATCAACACCGTTTCAACAAAAACCTAGTTTATATCCCTACAGGCTAGTCTTCAAATATATTTCTGTATAAAGCACTCACAACTTCTTAAGCTCAGTTTATTGATATTCCCCTGTAGTTCTCTCCATCTTTAGATCGATCCGTACTTTTCATTCCCAAGCTGTAAATGGATCAAACACACTACCTCCAAATCAAGGTTTCTATAGCCGGAATCCTCAACATTTCGAACAGCCTAGCAAATGTTTAATTAAATGGACTATGTTAGTGCATTTGGTTTTGAGTGATCCAAATTGATTAATCTCTAAAAATCATCCTATGGCATTAAAAAAAGTACTATGAATCAGGTTGCTCAGGATTAGTTTTGCTTTTAGGAGAGCACTGACTTTCTTCACACATCACTGTTTTTCAGTGTTATCCTGATCATTGGGTCATGAACTTAACATTAGCCAATGTAAGGGGAACATTTAGTGGCTTAAAAATATTATGAATGGGTGTTGATAGATTGGTATTGTTGAGACAATCATTTTGGCAGCAAGTATCAGTGACAGCACTATAATGGGATTGATCTATCGCATGAATAATTGAATGATCAAGAGATGCATTATAAGTACTTAAACATAAATAAAAACTAAATACGATGATTTGCAAATCATGTTGATACAATTGAATAAACTACAAAGACAAGATATTTAATGTTCAAATGGATAAACATTTATAAGCAAATTGATAAACTGTTTTTTGCAAATATTCACTCATTTGAAATTTGACGCCTGCAGCACATTCCAAAGAAGTTGGGACAGGGGGTGGACTGGTCCTAAAGGTCCAGGGTTCAAATCCAAACTCTGCCAAGCTGGCACTTTTGGACCCTTTAGCAAGGCTCTTTATCCCATTTTGCTTGGAAACCTGCAGTTTTGCTATATCTTAACTAACTTTTGGTGAACTAAAAGTGTGTGAGTTACTGATCATGGACATTGAATGCTTAAATGTTGTAACTATGTTTGCGATTTTTTACGGAAACCACTGACTAAGGTTTTAAATATATTTTATATATTTAATGTATACTAATTTCAGCTTGTATGCAGTTTGTACTCAGTAGCCTACTGCTAGCTGTGTCTCAAATCGCATACTCTTGTATTTTTGTTTTATTAGCTCTTATGTGTCACATTATTTAGATAAAATATGAGACTTGACAGTGCACTGGCAGTTTATCAGCCAAAGATCGACCAATCATAAAGCAAAGCAAGCGGTGATGTAGAAGCATACGGTAGAGTATTTTGAATGGAATATGAAATAATAAGTAGATAATAGATCAAATACAGCCCTACATGTAAGATCACTTAAATGTTGGCACCTAATTTGTTTAGGGAAATGACATTGGACTCTTCTCTCAAAAATGACCAAGACCACACTAAAAATATATCCTTGTTTGTTCTCTGTACACTGAGGGAACTCGAGGGAACAGGGAACAAACTGAATGAAGCAGCATAGCAATATGTGTTTCACTTTATGAATGCTCAGACAGTTTTTGGAAATGTATCCTATTAGGGTGACACATTGACCTCAAAAGCCAATAGCTCAGGCAGAACAAGTGTAAAAAAGGCCAATTTGCTGAATGTATGCAAATCCTTCATTTCAAAAGATAGAAGCAAACCTTTAAACAAATCTGGTTTAGTTTGACTCTCTAATGAAAACTCGCTCCCTCCCAACGTTGTTTTTTTTTGTATTTTTCAATTTATTTGAGAAGACTTGTAAAGTTATTAATACTGCGTAAAGGCTGTTTGAACATCTAAGACACATACCACATTGGTTGTATTATTGTATCTTTGATTATTTTAATTGTTGTAGCCACAACAAGACCTGCTCAGACATGAATATCAAGCAGAAGGGCAAATTGCACAATTTAGTACAGCTGACATGTCATTTGTTATGTACTGAGAATTACTGAACCCTATCAGGAAAGAATCAGATTAATCACAATAGGAATACACTGACCTTTGTGAAGAATATGTGTATTATTGTTAAAAGATTAAGAAATGAATAACAAGTCAGTTATTACAAAGAACATAAACCCAGCTTATGCTAAGTTTATTAGTAGTGCTAGTAAAACAATAAAAAAATGGAAGATTTAAAAGAATTATCCTCCAAAGCAAATTCTTCTTTAATGTCTTGTTGTGATTCGCACAGAAAAGTCTAATGATGTACACAAATCTAAGAACCCTAAATCAAAGGAATACTAGTAATACCCTCAACCAACATTCACTAGTGCTGGTTAAAACAAGGAAGCCTTAATGACCGCTCATTGGATCTCTTCCAGCAGGGCTCAGGGCCTCAGTAGAACTAACAAAGCAGATGTGGTTGCTCCTTCTGGAGCCTTTAATGTAATCTATAATTTGCATAAGCACTTGTCTGGTTTGGCCAGCAGTGCAACTGGCCATCTTAACCTTTATTGCAGTAGGAGTGGGTATCGATTCATATGAATTTAATATTTACACACCAAATTAACTGCCCTTCAGAACCCACACTACTGTTTTACAACAGTATATTACTGGTATCATATCTCCTTAAGAGTAGCACATTCAGATGTACAGTTCCGAGGATAACTTCCTATCTTGGTGTACTTTTCACTTTTATATTGATTTTAAATTACTAATGGCCATATGTGTTTACTTAGCTGTCTACAGGGTGATTGAATGGTAATTGATATGGACTTTTAGTGATAAGAGCCATTCAGTCGTGCCATGAGCAAGCAGGAACACACAATGTCTTTATTCACTACAACTAAAAATGAACCTTTTATTGTTAAATTAATCATTCATTTAGATCAATTTAAACCGCAAGATTATTGTTGTGTTTTGTACATGTCTACAGTTGGTTGTGTGTGTTTTTCCTTCTAACTTAAGAATCTTGCAGATTATCTGTATGTTATTGCGTAGGTTTCATTCTCCTACATTTATGTCAATTTAGCAGACACCATTATCCAGAGCAACTCACAGTTAAAGCAGTTTTACAATCTCACTTATGGTGGGTTAAGGGCCTTGCTCAAGGACCCAACATTAGCAGACTGGCAGAGGTCCATGGTCCAGTACCTTAACCATTAGGCCATAACAGTCAAATGAACTCTAATCAGAGCAGTGTAGGTCCTTCCTTCACATTCTCAGCTGAAATCTAGCACCTTTAAAACTGCCTAAGCTCCTGTTGCCCCAGCTTCTTTTTAAATGCTACAACAGGAAGCACCATTGTATGTACTGATACATTTTGCAAGTTCTTCTTTTGTGTAATTTCTAATATTGTCTCAGCACATGAAAAACTCACATAAAGCATCACTATTGTAAGACAAATGTGCAGCATGTGTATTTTCATTAGTGAGTTGTTATCAGTCTTGTTTTGTAAAGTCTCATGGATGTAACTTGTCTGCTACGTCAGAGCAGATTAGACTCCAGTGAAATGCAGACAGAGTGATGAGGGCTGTGACGTATTTGCTCTTCTGCATCACTTGCATTCTCTATTCTTAGCTCCCAGTGACATTAATGTCATGAAACAGTGATGCTGGATGCATGCGATATTACTAGACAACCTCGAAGTGAATTACAAAAAAATGGTGGAAATATGCTCTTTGTAGTTTGTGTAAAACATATGTACGGTGTAAGCTGCATCTCAATACAAAGTAACGCATGGCAGCAATCAAAGGCCGTTTTCTTGTAACAGAATAATGCACTATGGTTTAAATTCATGTCATCATGTTACACTTACTAATTAATAGGAAAAAAATATATATATTACAAAAACCTACATTCGATGTTTAATAGTTTTTTAGTGCCTGCTTATGTATATTGCATGTGGTACTAGTGATGGGCGAAACAAGGATTTCTGAAGCTTGTAATAATTTGAACCAGTTGCTTCAAAAAAAGACTGTGTTTCAAAACACTCAAAGGGGCATCTGCTGGCCAGACCTATGCAACTGCCTTGGGAAAACATGAAAAGATCCAAACAAGGATTAGAATTTAAAACGGAATGTTCTTTTTTTATGTACGACCTTAATACCAATGAAGTTGGGACGTTGTGTAAAACATAAATAAAAACAGAATACGCTGATTTGCAAATCCTTTTCAAACCATATTCTACTGAATACACTACAAGGACAAGATATTTAATGTTCAAACCTATATTGTTTTTTTCTAACTTTTTACTCATTTGGAATGTATTTACTGCATCATGTTCCTAAGGAGTTGGGACAGATGCAACAAAAGATTGGGAAAGTTGAGGAATGCTCAAAAAACCTGCTTGGAACATTCCACAGGTGAGTCATGATTAGATTTAAAAGAAGCATCCCCGAAAGGCTCAGTTGTTCACAAGCAAGGATGGGGCGGGATTCATCACTTTGTGAACAACTGCATGAGCAAAAATCCAGCAGTTTAATCTCATCATGCAATTGCAAGAAATTTAGAGACTTCATCATCTACAATCCATAATATCATCGAAAGATTCAGAGAATCTGGAGAAATGTCTGCGAGTAAGCGGCAAGGCCAAAAACCAACATTGAATGCCCTCAGGCGGCACTGCATTAAAAACCAACATCATTTTGTGTTGTTCAAAGGAAAGATGATGTAAAAGAGAGGTAAACGTTCAGCTTTTTTGGAATGTTGCAGCCATCAGATTCAACATGAGTGAATATTTGCAAAGAACAATAAAGTTTATCCGTCCCTACACTGTATACACAAGACTATACACTGTCTTATAGATGAAGCTGGATTTATTTGCCTTTGAATGCAAAACAACATTTTTTTGCTTTTCTTTTGTTTACTTGAGTTTCCCAATTATATATTGTATACAAAAAGACCTCCATTGTGCATAAATACAAGGTCTTTTAAAACTACATTAATTTAAATATGTTTAAGTTTTAATCCTAAATGCATAAGACACCAGGCAAACTATGACTTGTTTTATTACAATTCTAACATAACTCCATATGATATTAAACAGACTTACCATGCCTAAGATTATTTGTTCTGTTTCTGAAGCACACAGTGCATGAACCCATTACAAGAGTGGAATTCTTTGTTGAATTCTAGATAAAAACATGGTCAGTTTGTGGTTTCAGAGACACACATCCCACTCCTATTGCTGCTGATTCTTGGGCAGCCAACAGTGACATTGGTGAAAACTAAGAATTTAATGCTTTTGTGACAGTATAATTATCCCTTGCTATTTTAAACTCTTTTACATTGAATAACTATTTTATGATACATATCTTTATTGTTGGTCTTATTTATAGTTGTATGGGTAGAAGCATATTTTCCAATACACAGTTTGTGTTAAACATTCCCATCTTCATTGTTTAGTTTCTGTCTGTAGGACAGTGGCTGGAAATTTGTGGTTGGAACATTCTAAACTTTTTTGACCCAGAGGTGACAATAGAGTGGTTAAATGGACTGTTGCACACTTTACACTTGTTCCAGCAACACACCCACTCACACACTGCCATTTCGAATTATGCATGACAAAAGTTGGGACACATTTAGTAAACATAGAGTTACTGAGCACTTAGGCCTCCCTGTGCTACCAAAACAGCCTCTGTTCTTTGTGGCATGGATTCCGCAAGATCTTGGAAAAATTCCTTTGAGATTTGACTCCATGTTGACATGATTGCATATAACCATCCGTGCTGGTAGTTCAGGTCCACTTTCAAGGTGTGAGTCATTCAATCAGTTCCAAAAGGTGTTTTAATTTGATTCAGATCACTGGACAGCAAAAAAATTACAAGTTGGTACAAAAAACTACATTTATTTATCCTTCTATTATGAATTGATGAAATCTCTTATTGACAGGTTATTGGCTAAGTTAGCAAGTCTTGAAACTGCCATTTATTCATTTACATTTTGTGCTAAGGTTAGGTTGCAGCACTATTATGTATATGTTGTGTTTGTGACTGACCTATTGAAAACAAAAAAAAGTGTATAATCTAATTTTTAAACACAGCTTTACTTAGAATTAGGCAAATAACTGTAGGTTTTATGTAGTAGTATGCAGGAGCCTCATCAGACCCACTTTAGTAGGGCAAGTGCTGTGTCCCAGTGAAATCATGGTTGGTAAAAAGTACATTTTATGCTAGAATTTTGAGAGGAGTAGCTCAAGTAGCTTGGGCAGCCAACAATTTCAGTCAGAGTTTTTTCGCATGGAGTAATGAACAGCAGCAAATACAATGGTCACAAAAATTATGGGATATTTCAAAATGAATATGTAGAGATTAATAATAAGCATTTGAATTGATTTCATTAAACAAAATCATCAGAAAAGCAAATGAAAAGTTGTTTGATTACTCAAATAAGATGCAACCTCAATTATTGTGATTATTGTAGTAAGCATGTTAAACTGGATGAAAGTGCTATACATTGACTTTTCAGTAGGGTGTATGGTCACCCAAAACTGCCAACACACACTGAAAATTATGGTTACAGGATCAGATTATCCAGCAGTTCTTGTGGGATCCTCTTCATATTCATTTTGAAATATTCTCTAATTTTGTGAGCAGTGTATTTAAAACAAAGACAAGAGCATAACTTTGGGCTATGTTTTGGCTAGCCACCTAAAACTATAACCTAAAATTATATGTTCTAAGTATTAGACCACTAAAGCAAAGGCATCAGTTATGCTAGCATAAACAAAAGTAATGTAGTTAATAAATAGTGTAGTACTCACTTCTTAATTTCTCATTCATGGCAAAGTAACACCCACTTTATTGTTAAATCACTTAATATATTTAGTCTTTCACAAGCTTATTTTGTATTCACAGTTGTGCCCCTTCAACTGTATGGCAACTAAATTATATTATTCTAGAACTGGGTCCCCAGGGATAACTACAGATATTATTTGCTTCCATTCAGTCACAATGGAACTACTAAATTTGGGTACTGATAGTGTATTCTGTAGGGGCCAGGCAAGTTCTTCCACAGTCAAAATAGCAAATTTGACTTCCAACATGGTGTCCAATGTTTGAGTCTGTCAAAACACAATTTGCACAGCTTATATTTGATTCTTAGATATATGTTAGGGTTAAAGTTTGGGAACGACTGCTCTAAACTGTTGGGCCAAGTTCACAGAACTACACTGTTGTCTGAATTCATAGTATAATATGTTGTATTCAAGTTTCCCTTTGCTTCACTTCAAAGCCAAATTGTTCCTTAAGACCACTTCCTTTGCCAAATGGAGGAGCTTTTCTCATGTATTAATTATTTGATGACATAACGCCATAAAAACATTATAGAACATTCCAGAAATTAGAAAACAGGTAATGATTCTAAAGGAAGATTCCAAAGATTGATTACAGTGTTTGGAAAAGACCATACGTGTTCCGATAGACCTAAATTCAGTCTTTTATAGAATTTCTTTTCTCTTGTGCACAATTACATTTATATAATCTGTCTTTCTGCAGTACTACTCTATAACAATGATTTGTGCAGCACTAAACACCCTTGGGGACCAATTTGCTTCCCATCTCTTTGGTGTCTGGTTCATCATTACACACTCTGCTCTGTGTACCTGTGAGTGCCCTTAAAGGGCACATAAGGGCACAGACCTGTGTGGATGAGTGATATAATTGTAGCCCAGTCTCTGCAAGGCCTCATACGCAGCTAATTGTTTAATCAATCACCGTTTCTTTAAATGAATCTCTCTCTCTCTTTCCCTCTCTCTCTCTCTCTCTCTCTCTCTCTCTCTCTCTTTCTTTCTTTCTCTTTCCCTGTATTACAAACACACACAAAGTAACTAATACAATATATAATATATAGTCAAAAGCATGTGGATGGACCCAATTAAACAAATTAGACAAAACTATTATACATTATCATTATGATCAATATGATCCCATATTACATACAGTATATGTGTGTTACATGAATATGTCAGCCTCTAGGATTAGCAGTTAAAATTAGAGTCAGGTGTTATCAGTTAAACTGGATATGAGTGGATTAAAAAATCGGGGACCTGTCAATGTCTGTTGTTTACAACAGATTTGAAGATGTGCATCATACCGCAAACAAAGTTGACTGAAGACCTTAGAAAAATAATTGTGGAGGATTTTTACAAAATCATCTCTAAAGAGTTTGGACTGTACCAAGCCACAGTCAAACACACTGCATAGCAATGAAGACTATTCGATAGTTATACTACCCATAAGTGGTTGGCCAAGAAAGATCACTCCAAGAGCAAGATGTGTAATAGTTTGTAAAATCAGAAACGAACCCAGGGTAACTTCAAAGAAATTAAATGCGTAACCTATATTGTCTAATGTTAATAAGTGTGTCACCAGGAGTACTGAAGAACAATATTGTGCATGGCAGTCTGCATGCCTGCAAAATACATTTTTCAGAACCTTGTCTGTGAAAAATAATGACGAGTATCATGGTTTTTGCATGTTTTCCTGCTTCTGGGCCAAGAGAGCTTGCCATCATTATGGAGCAGTGAATTCTGAATTGTAACAGCAACAAATATCAGAAGATCTGCCAGTGAACCACATCTCAAAATAATATGGGGCATGCATACAGACAATGTGACCCTAAGCACACAAATGTCTCTGCTAACAAATGGTTTAAGAACAATAAAGTTAATTATGTGGAATAGTCAATTCAAAGTTTTAAACTTAATCCAGATGTTGTAGAACAGTTCATACGAGGAAACGGTTCAGCAGTCTACAGAAATGTTTAGTTGCTGTTATACCTGTTGCTGAACAATGAGCTCAAACAGGATAGGGAAAGATTCACGTGCTTTTGCTATTTAGTGAAGTGTAATATTTTCCACAGTAGGATTGTTCAATTAAATCCACTTTATCTAGTTTTACCACAAATAATTATATCATATTTAAGCAAAAATATAGACAATTCTGACAGGGTTCACTAAACTTTAAGCACCACCAGTACATGGCTTGTTGCTTCATGGAGATGCTTATCCTGGACATTTATATTTTACCAACATGTAGTTGTCAGTATATTGTTTATTTGCTTTTGTGAATAATTGTATTTTCTTAAATATGTAAGAAAAGGCTAAAATAGACTTATAGTGTCAAAAATGATAAAAACTGACAATGTACAACTCATAAAATTAAGGGTTAAGGGCCATGCCCAAAGGCTCAGCTTGGCATTATTAGAGCTTGAAGTTTCAATCTTCTGGTCAACAGTCCAATAACTTTACTTCTAAGCCACTGCAGTTCATACTAACTCTAATGGTTACATAGATATTTTCCAATATATTAACCAGTTATTTAAACTATATTTAATGTTATATTCAGCTTGCTGTTTTCCATTTTCTCTCTACACTTTCCCTGTACTCCAAACCTAGCTATATCCTACAACAATCCCAAATGCTATGCCATTAACACCAATGACCAAACAAAAAAACTGTGAGTTTCTTGTGCTGAATAGGAATGGAATGAGCTCTATAACTGCTTCTCACAAAAATGTGACAATGACTCAGCATGTGCATATTGTCACCACTTGTTTATAAATGAAAGATGATTAAGCAAACAGGAGTTTAACTCACATAATGAGGTGGTGTGGGGAGACCCTCCAGCAGGGCAAACACTTAATGAGTGGCTGGACAATCCTCTGGTTAAAAATAGCATAGATGTTGACTTGTAGTTCACGTAACACAGCAGGTGATCAGTGTCCGTATATAGCTGCTGAAAAAGACCTTCACTGTTGTCTCTAGTTACAAATAAGTTGTGTCTACTGAACTTATTAACACTGATTATCTGCATTGCTCAATTTAACCCTGCTTAACTGAACTATTATTCAGGTAGCACTATAAATTATGGATTACTATAATGCAGCAAAGCTTGTGTCAGTAAAAATCTTAAACGTGTCTCTGCTTCAGACCTTATATGTGCAGTTTTTATTACTTTTTTAAACCCATGGGCAAAGAATAGGTCTCACATAAGTTACGGTGGCTACAC
>JAYJMA010018550.1:0-26065 GCA_036873895.1 Parotocinclus cabessadecuia
GTAACAAATCTTGTGTCATGCTTCCTTATTAATTGTGTTAGGATAGTATTCAGATGTAGTTTCAGCGAGTCATGCATGGGATACCATAGTACAGATAGTTCCTGCCTAAGGTCCTTTGTTCAGCTCCGTTAAGTTCTGGATAAAACAGAAGCAAATCATGGCTTCATTTAAAAATGATCTTTCATTCCGCTGGAGTTAGGAAATCCAAAACTATAATCTATAAGACGCATACATGTTGTGAGAAATCCCGTTTCTCGCTCTCCCTCTCTCTCGCGCTCATTCAGCCCCGAATTCTAATCAGCGCGAGTTTTCCTCTTCACCAGGTGTGGCTCATTACTACCGGGTTCTACTTAACTCTTTATAAGGCTTATAGTTTCTCTGCCTGAGTGCGAAATATTGTTTTGCCGACATACCGAGCGCTAGCTATGTGATATTCTCCTACAGCCCTCATCTTTAGAAACGTAGTTTGTGTTGATTCTCCGTCGGGTGAGTGTGTGCGCGTTTCAGTGTTGATCCCTGTGTTCCTCCTCTCACCCGCGCCCCTCCTTTCCTTCTCCTTTCAGATTTAGCTTTCCGTTGTGTACGCGTGTGTGGAACGTCCTCGTCCCTTTCTGGTCGCTCCAGTGTTTTGTGTGTCCATTCTTCCACACCTTCTCGCTGTTCGTTGGGAGCGCTTTTTGTTACTGTGTGTTGTTCCCAGGTGGTTGGTGTTCGGTCGGCTGGGGTTGAGTTAGGTTCCACCCTAGGCCGCCCCTCTGGCGTGTCCCTGCCTGGGTACGTTTTGTTAGTCCCCGTACTAACGTTTTCCGTTCCCCTTACTAACCTCTGCTATCTGGGTGAACTAACGGCCTCTCTCCCTACTAACATTCTCGCCTTCTCCCGGTCCCTCGCTCTCCCTCATCCTCTCTCTCTCTGGGCGCTACCGGTCCCGTCCGTACGCCGCCTCGTGCAGTTCACTCACTGTTTCTCCCTGCTCTTTTTAGCATCTCCAATTTCCCTTGTTTTCTCGTCTTGGTGCTTCACGCTATCCCTTCGCCATTGCAGAGTTCATTCTGTTTTGTTGGTTTGCTCGGTGTGTTCCCTATCCAGGGCCCCAGCTGTACCCTAGTTACCAGACTCTCCTCCAGTATCTCCACGTTGCTCTTTTTGCCGCCCTTCGCTTTTGGCTTATTTTCGCTGCTTATCTCGTTCAATAAATAACCCGCACTGTTCTGCAGCGCCGTCTCCTGTCTCGTCCATTAGAGTTGGTTTTTGACACATGTATGCAGTAATTAGAGATTCTGGGAAACAGGACGTTGCCCAGACAATGTGTTTGAACAAAAGAAAAGTGATGTGAATTAAAGTTAAAACTGAAGAAATAATGAGAATTTTTTTTTTTTTTAAAAGTACATGCATGTAATGTATGATGATAGTAAAGTTGGCAAAGAGAGTATGAAACCGGAGTCTGTTCACATGACTAACACAGAAGTTTGCAAAGAGATCAATGATGAGCTTTAAAATGGAGTAAACTACTGAAAGGACAGTAGAGATTTAGGGTTACAGTAGGCCAGAAGGGGGCAGCACGGTGGCTCGGTGGATAGCACCGCTGCCTCACAACAAGGTGGGGCGGTTTGGGTCCTCACCGTGTCTGCGTGGGTGTACTCCGGGTATTCTGGTTTCCTCCCACAGTCCAAAGACGTGTTAGGTTAATTGGTGTCTCTAAATTGTCATTGACTTGTGTATGCAAACACCCCAGCTGTGTAACTGGAAACAGCTGCACGCCTGTCCCAAGGCCGGATAAATGGGGAGTGGTGGAGAAAGCAATTGCAAACCACTCCACAATCCTGCCGAAATACTTAATGGATCACATGAAAGACATAAATGTGTGGAAATTGATGATCCATCAAGTGACCAAGAGTTGCGACTGTACGGTATCTAATCCTAATGGTGCTTGTAGGATTGCTCTAATGATAGGTTGCTTACTTAATCTACAAGACTCAATTAGGTTGGGACACACCCGCTGCAGGGAAACGCAGGTGGGAAGCGGGCCGGCATTTAGGGGGAATAATAAAAGTGAGCACCATCAGGTGAGTTCACTTCCACTTTGTTTAAAGACAAAGGGACGCCTGATTGTACGGTGTGAAATTGTCGCTGCGTGTACGTGTGCTGGCGGGAGCAACTATCTGAGAGAAGCTGGAGTGTGTAGCTGAATCAACTGGTAGGTTGCTGGTTGTTGGGAAGTTTGGTTCTTCTGGTAAGAGCTTTTAGCCCTTCGTGAACGTGTTTGGTCTCTCTGGTGCGCGCGTGCACCGTGATTTCGAACTGGGGCTGGTTTAACACCGCTTGTATATCCAATAGCTACAGAGTACTTGCGCTTTCTCCGTGACGTCAGTGTACTTTGCTTTCTGGGTATGTCTGTATCGCTTTGTGTAACAGCATACGGGTCTAGCTACATGACCGTGCATGTGTGCAAGTATATTGGTAACTAATAATAATAATAGTAGTAGGATTTTATATTATTATTATCTGCAGCTCCACCCGCTTCGTTTTTGCGCATACCAGCTAAATGTGCAAAACCTACTTTAACGAACTAGTTCTAGGGTGTGTGACCAAAAATACACAAATTTCCCTTTTCACTGTGATTCTGCTGCTATATGCTAATTAACAAATTCCAATAATATCACAATAAAGCAACATTTAGTCAAAATTCAGTAACTCAATAGCACTTTGGCCAAAAAATATTGACAGCTATCTTAAGGACAAGACTCTGGGCTAGCCAGTCAAGATTGGCATAGTTAGACCATTATGGGGCGTTGTAGCAGCTACAAAACACGTTTCTCGGAGGCCGCATGTCCAAATAAGCTGACATTTGGCACAGAGCAACTAACTGACGAGCTAAAATGGACCTATGAAAGACCTAAAAATCCACTGGAATTGACCAATAGGCATTCAGCAGGCATTTCATAGGCTTGCCATTGACCAATCAGGACGAAACTTCACCTGTGTGTTCATGGCTGGGCTCTGTACTCGCCTGTTAAATTTGGACCAATTCGGCCACTAGGTGACGCAATTGCTGGAAATTCAGTATATAATTTTGACATAAAATGTATGTAGTCTTATTCAGAGTAGTGGGCCAAACAAAGTTACAAATGCAAGTCTGTTAAAAACATCCTTACTTTTGTCATAATCGCCAGATGTCTTTAAAAAAGGCATTTTTCGAACTAGTCGCTGGGTTTTTGTGTTACAGCCTTAATTTTGGCCTGGTTGTAGACTATCATGAGTAGGTAAATCATTGAAAAAAAAAATCTTGACTTTTAAAGTCCCTGGGGCTTCTGTTTAATCACCACTCATAGATAAATCACCTATTCAAACCTAAACCACTATAACCCATCACCACTCAGTAGACTGGTAGTCCAATGCAGACTGCAAATTTGGTCAACTGGCCTTTAGGGAGCGCAATGGCACATAAAAATGCTGTTAATTACATGAGCAATATACTGTTAATATACTTAATTACTTGTACAAGGCTGTTTCTGGTATCTTTGTATATATTTTCCACAGCTTCACTTGAACATTTTGAACATTTTATATAAGCAAATTATTCGAATAAAACCCTGAGGCTTCATGTATGACAAGTGATGTTCAAATTTGATCTACACTGTATGCCATATCACTGTTCTATGCATGAGGTCACGCATGTCAATAATCATTTAGATGTTGTACATCTATGATCTTTCTTTTTGGCAAAAAAGACTTTGCTAATTAGCCACTAGGGTGTCACTGGATTATTCTTAAGTTAGACCCTCTTCATTTTATTTTAATAACAGTACCAAAAGATTACTTGTTCTTACAATAATTTGTTTCTTGCATATTTGCAGCTATTCAATACAATAGACATTTGAACAATGCAAATTATAAAATAATGTCAAATCAATCTGATTTTTAAGATAATGTATTCAGCTGATTAGTTGCATATCACTTCAGTTGTAATTTAATACATAACGGAGATGCAAACAAACAAATAAACCATGACTCCACGACTAGAAAGTGCTAAAACCTAGATCATTGTCTTGCTTACAGTTTGACATTTTCACCTTTCCTTATTCAGTAGACTGATATAAGCACATATGCAATGCTCTGTATTTATATAGTATATATTGGCATGTGGAGGGACCTGTAGTGTATACAGGTGTGTAAAGTTATGCTTCTTCGACTGAAGATCAACTGTCTCTCGCCTTCTTGGTTAGTTAGAACAGCAAGTTGTAGTCGCTGAGGATGTTCAAAAAGGTGTGTGTTGTGGAACAGTGATCACTTGCAGGCCACATGAAGCATGACAGATCTCATGGTCTTTATATTTGTATGCGTCATAACACATTTTCTATCACATGAATTTGGTTATGATGAACTTTGACAGTGAAAGTACAACAGGTACAGATAGCACAGTTTATTTATATTGATGAACACAACTCTGTACAAAGTAGGTTGTAAAAGAGCTATATGCAAGACTTCCAAAAACTCCCACTGAAGCCATTTTACATCTAAAAATGAAACTATTCCTTCTTGTTTTGCAAACATTTTCCCTTCAGCAGGTCAACAAAAAAAATCAACAAACTTTGACATGTCGCTGAAATAATGACAGTGTGTACACTTTTGTATAGAATGTCTTTGTGGCCTAGTTCTGTAATACCCTGTAGAAGATTGTCCCAGGTCTTTCTTGTAGCTTGGAAGACACAGAATGCCTTTACCCTACTGGAGGAAAGTTTGAAATGTTTTTACAAGCTTTTAACAGATTCTTCTGGCATTAGATCTGCACATGTCCATAAGACAGAACGACTTGTCATCGTTGAGGTCCACCGGTACAAGTGGCAACAATGTTCCCCATGGTAGTGGATTCTGAACTGTCACATGAATAAAGCAGAGGTCACATGATGCAGCCAGGAAGATTAAGGGGAAGGGTCATTTCATTGTCATCATTATCGATGATCAGTTTTGCCTTGGTTCCTTGTCAACTTCTTCTAGTTCTTTAGTTTTACTTTAACTTTTTACTTTAGTGGATTAACCCAATCATCGTTAAATGCAACACTGGTGTAGAATTTATGATCTTTGAGATACATCAGTGCATTTCTGATTTTCTCTGGGTGTACAAATTCATCTTTATAATGGCCTTTGTATGTCGCTTTCTTTTTCAGTTTTACATGAATCATTAGATCAGCATTTTCAGAACTTGGTAGAAGTTCAGCTACGTCAGTTACATTAGAAGGAACTCAAGTGACTGGTCCATGAACACCAGTTTGTCCTCCTTTTAGTTTAAGACACAACCCTCATGAATGGTATTATGTAATGCAATTGAATGCAGTTCCAATTTCCAGGTTCTAGCAAAGATTATTGCCCAGTTATTGTTGACAATTCACTGATAGCCAGATGGATGCCTTTTTTTGTTACAGCTGCACCTTTACACCTCGAAGATCATGGGGAGTCTCACAGCTGCCTGCTGTAAACTGACTTCATCTACTCCTCACCATGGGAGGTCACATGTCAACAGTGCAAAGGTTACAAGGTCACAGGTTCATGTTGACTCAAACTTCTGTGCCCTGCCATCTTCGTCATAATATTGTACATCTTTATTCAACACATCTCCCTATACAATAATATACACCGTTACATTTTGTTGTGCTGTATATGCTACGTTGCTGTAATACATTATTGTGATACTATAGTACTTTATTATTAGCAACCAATGATTTTAGGCTGGTACACTTAACATTTCATAACTGTCATTCAGGCCATTACTTTGGAGATTTGCCTTCTAATCCTTACTTTTGTCTTTATCACCTGATGTTTGAAAATACCATATATTGAACTACTCTCTGGATTTTTGTGCTAGAACCTTAAATTTGGCCTTTTTAATGAACTAAAGAATGAGACAATGCACAACTTCGTTACTTTTATTAATCACTGAATGAGCGAACACAATGGTTGCTTCCACATCTCCAGTACAGACCACCAGTGTCCCACTAAAGCTCACGACATAAGCGTCTGCTTTCTGCAGCATGTAGCAGCACTCGCAACGATGGCACAGTGCAGAGCTTCTGAAATTTTCTTGGGTCTTGTGGCACAGACGGCATCCCCTACGGGCGACCACTTGCACTGCGGTGACATCCCCCTCAATGTGCTGCAAATGCACCTGCTCCTCCGTAGACTAACATCGCACATCTCAAACTCATCCTGCAGTTGCACCTTTGTGCTGCGGGTTGTGCTGAGGCTTACGGTCTGATTAACTCATGTATACAGGTCTGGGAAACTATAGCAACGGCCTGGGATGACCTCAGCAATGGCTTTGTCCCCACAAAGCCAGCTTGATTAACCCGGTGTCATCCGCCACGACACTCTCACCTCCACCTCACTCCCATACACGCGAACGAGGTCTCGTGGGCCTTCTGCACGGATAACTTTTACCTGTATCTGTCCAACCTAAATAAAACAAATATCAATATGCTGCATAACGCATACATAAGACAGCGCAACAGGTTTCATCACGTTGCCCAATACGAGACATCAAATCGCTTATCACACCAAGAAACTAACGCTTACTATCTGCCAATGTCCCAAGCCCAAAATGTGTTGAACAGACACCATCTGGGTATCTGCGAGTTGTTTGGGCCTGAACACAAAGTCTGTAACATGGACGTTACACTGCCTACCAAACTGGACATCCATGCACTGGCCACCAATCAAATCTAGGAAAAAAACCCAACAACTACACTACACTGCACTACATTTCACAAAGATCTTCACACGCTGCATAGTATTAGCTGAAAAAAATGCACTACTTAGTGGTGCAAACTACTTTTTCATTCACAGGTGCAATCATAGCACAATGCAATTTACATTTCTCCTAAACATACAACTTAGTCACGATTCGTCATAAACCCCTACAGATTCAATAACTAACTAACAAAAGCCAACATTTTTTGTTTTATGTTTATGAAGTGAAAGTTTCAAACCATACACAGTCACCGTGAGATGCTTTTTTTTTTTTAAGCCTCAGTGTTAAACATTAAATATTAAAACAATGAGGGCCAGACCTATATATTTTGATTACATATAATGCACGCTTAACGAATCCATTCTCTACACATGCTCTGTGTGTGTTTATAGTATTTTCTCGGCCGTTAAAACTCGCATGCCAGAGTCTGCATCTCCTCCAATTAATAACTAACTTTTCTAAATAAAAGTTGCTGATAAGACGTTGTGATTCAACATTTATGCAATACAGCAGTTACAAAAAAAATTAATGGACCACAGAATGAGCTTATAACAACTACTAATTAAATAGAAAATTAAATAAACAAATGAATCAATAAATACACAACGATTAATTAATATAGTTGTATCTATAATAAAGCTCCGATAATAGAAAAGTCATTTTAAGCCATTAAATTTAAAAATAAAGGCCACTGACATCACATTGATTATCATTACTTTAAATGTGTCATTTACAGAATGATAGTACACCATCTCCAGGTGTTAGTTAAGAAAAAGTTCTGATGTAGCATTTCATAATAAAAGCCATTAAAATGATCACGTATTATTGGTATTCTACATTTACACTGTGATTAAAAGGAATTCTCGTTTGCACAGAACAATGTCATCTTAGAATGATAGTAAACCATCTCCTTATGTTACTCAGTTAAGATCAAGTAGTTCCGATGTAGAATTTCATAATAAAATCCATTTACATAATCATGTTGATGACTGTTACATTTTTGATTTGTTAATGCCAATGTCTTTAATGAAATGGCGCATCAAACACCTCCAAGTGTGCCCTATGCCTCTGTGCTTCTAATCCTGAAATGGTCCATACTCCAAATCAAGACTCCAAGCTTTTTCTTACACATTCTGACTCTAAAACAACTAAACAAGTAAAACAACTGTCCACGTCAGCCTTTACTGTGTAGTGCAAAGCAACTGCTTCATTTTATGACATGATGTCAATTGATTAGGATAAAACTTGCAACCAAATGGTGGAAATATGTATAATCTTACAGAGTAGCTGTCATGCAAAGACACAACAGCAACAATTAAACCAGTTACAAAAACTACTTGAAGAATGTCTAGGGCCAAAAAACAAATGGTCAACAAAAACAATACAAATAATAATACAAATAATACTAATACTAATAATACAAATAATACTTATACTACTACTACTACTAATACTAATAATAATAATAAAGCCATCCATCGTCATCCCATTTTTCTTAAATTGGTCCTCGTCCAATTCTCACTGCAACATACCCACAAAGACATGAAGACAGCAGAAACATTTTGAACACCTTTGCTATTGCATGTGTAGATGTGTAGTTACTCGGCCTTATTTGTTGCAATATGACATCTCATGATTCCAAGGTGAGAGGGCAAAACTGCACAGATCTCAGCAAACTTTTCAATGATCTTTCCTCATTATGTATTGTTGCATACTATGACGTTTTAATTGCTTCTGACCCTCTTTTACATTAGTTCATCTGTGCGATGCTCACCTGTGAAGGCCTTGCTCTTTTTATCTTGCATCCTTCACCTACAATATACCATGTCAATTCTGGAATAACCAATATGCAAAATATTGTCAACGCCTTTTAGTTTACAGGAGCTTACAGGAAGCATTTGTTGGGCTTAGCATTGACCAATCACCACGAAATGCACTGAAACAACAAACCATATGCATTTGCCTACTATAACATATCCATCTAATATACAATGTACTAGAAAGAACCTTCAGCATTTCAAAGTACTAATATATGCGCGCACACACACACACACACACACACACACACACACACACACACACAGATAGATGTGGAAATATATATGCCTTTTTTTAATACCTGCATCTTCACACTTCGAGGATCATGGGAGTCTCGCAGCTGTAGCTGCCTGTTGTAAACTGACTGTGTGTGTGTGTGTGTGTGTGTGTGTGTGTGTGTGTGTGTGTGTGTGTGTGTGTGTGTGCGCATGTGTATAGTAGTATTATTAATGCCGTTGTTTAATTATATTGATATTAGCTAAGCACAGGTTCACTGGATATGTTGTGTATATGGACCTGTATGCCTAATTTATGCAGGCCACTTTTTCTCCCTTTTATATGATCCCGGTCGAATTGATTCCTCCAGCAGTGCCACCAGGGGTCAGTGTTGTACTTCTGCACAAGCTGTGTGTTTGAACGAGAACACTGCTTTTGATCCACCAATCTAGAAGAGACTAAGCACTCAAATTTGATTTATTTTCCTCTTTTACCTATAAAGTTGCTGCTTTAATACACTTGCCCACCACCATAGTGACCCAGGTTTGAGTCTTGTGATGCCTTGTGGCCAGGATGGGAGTCACATGCCGGTTCAGTTGACGGTATCTGAGGGAGAGATTGCTGATGTGGAATCTGTTTTGCAATTGACTGTTCAGGGCTTGCTTACACCTGTACCCTGTGTTCTCTGGGGATGGTTGCTGGAGCCTCCAGGAAGAATGGGGTTAACGTGAAAGAAAAGTTATGGGACAGTGGTAGCAAAACAGTTATATTATTGGATCATTGATCACTAGGTCCCAGGTTCAAGTCCAATGGCCAGCCTGCCATTGTTGCGCCCTTGAGCAAGGCACCTAATCCACAATTGCATGTTTCCTTTCTGCTTTCTCCCACTAGAGTTGTTTCTGGCATTTCCCTCTGGACCCAGGCAGACCCAGGACCTTCCTGAGGGTTGCATCTCCCGGGAGGAGCTGAGATTTGTTGCTAAGGATAGAGAAATCTGGGCCAAATCTGTTTCTAAATTACACTTTGAGCAGCAGGTAAATCACCAGACACACTTGCTGATGTGAGCAGAGACGTGCCCGATAGTATGAGTACTGCTATTAAGGTGTGTTGTTGGAATCAAATTAAACTTTATATGCATGAATGTAATGTTTTAATTAATGTAAAATAATTAATGAATAAATAAATTAAGTAAAATTGATCAAATAAATTGTAAATAATTTTACCAGGGAAAACTGTACAATTGAAAAGAGTACGGCTCAGTGTTTGACCACCTCTTGCCTGGACACAAGATGAAATACAGGTTCAGTTTGGTATCCTGCAGAACATTTGCCCAGAGTTGTTGCAGCTGGGCCTGTAGATCCTGCACATGCGTTGGTTGCTGAAGCTGAACTGCAGATTTTAATAGCTTTAATGGCTGTTGGTTTATCATGAATGGTGTTGTAGACCTGAGTCATTTGTTTTAAAGTCGAAGAATGATGATGGATAAATATTACTGCCTAATCCATCGTAAAGGAAATGGTGAGGTCCCTTTTGCAGTTGAGCTACAAAATGTGAGTCATGTCGCAGTCTGTGCGTGGGCGGAGGAATTAAAACTCTTCATGTACAGTGTAAAGGAAGAATTATTTTATGTTGATGCGTATATGGACAGCCCAATCTTGTATCCAGTTTTCTCAAGTTTACATGACATGGAACAGGACAGTTGATTGGAACAGACAGGCCATGTGAGAGATATGACCCGAGTAGACTGGGTGTGTGGGCGTCAGGAATATAAGCATGAGGCCGAGCGACCTTCTCGGCAGCTCTGGTCCTCTGCATATGTTGACATTTACAGGATGTAATTGCTTGTGGAGTGGAAGAGGACCTTGTTGACCCAAAGAACCTTTAGCCTTTGTACACACTCTTGATCCTCAGTGGATTAGAAGCTAGACAGTAGCACTGCTGTCTCGGTCCTGCCTCTTATCCTTTATTCATTAAACTCAAGAGCTTCTCCAGCTTCTACAATTGAGCTAGAAAGCTACAGCTGTACATAGAATTTTTCTGATTAGTAGCTACACTTCAGAAATGAATGAAGTCTTTCTTAGACATTTCCATTGCTGAGATTTTATATAAACAAACAGTAAAAAAAGTAGCTTTGATCAAGAACACATTTTTGATTATCTCTGTCGACTTTGAGACAAGTACTAGCTAACCAGTCGTTCTGTGCCAATTGGATTATATATGTCATTCTCAAGCACAGCCACAATGTACTCTAGAGAAGTAACTATGAAGTAGAATGTTGATCAATTATACAAAAAAGACATACATAAAAAACAAATTTGCATGTTGTATTCTCATAATTCCTACCCTTCTCAATTTAACCATTAATTGGACCTCACTGAATCTGTTTGAGTAATGTTCGTTATTCTTTGTTTACCCTAGCTTTGTGCTGGTCTGGTTCATGTGGGGGGTGTTTCTGGACCATATCCCCAATTTCACAAGATGCAGACAAAATAGTACCTTGGTATTACTGAAGGTGTGCCAGAGGACTAATTCAAAGTTGTTTCCCCTCAATGCATCACAGTTGAGAAGAGACTTTGGTGTTGGTACCATTTGTGTGCAGCTGTTAATACAAAGCATTTAAGCCCACTCCCCTGGTCTGATGCCTGTCCTGGAATTGAGCACAGCTAAGAGTGGATGTTGTTGTATAAAACATAAATAAAAATGGAATATGATGATTTCAAATCCTTTTCAACCCATATTCAATTAAACACACTACAAAGACAAGATATTTAATGATCAAACGTATAAACTTTGTTTTTTGAAAATATTTTAGCATTTGATGTCTGTAACACGTTTCAAAAGAGTTGGGACAGGGGCAACAAGAGAATGGGAAAAGTTGAGGAATGCTCAAAAAACACCTTTTTTGGATCATTCCACAGGTGATGGGTATAAAGGAAGAATCCCCAAAAGGCTTAGTTGTTCACAAGCAAGGATGGGGTTAGGTTCACCACTTTGTGAACAACTGCATGAGCAACTAGTCACAATTTGAGATCAACATTTTTCATCATGCAATTGCAAGGAATTTCATCATCTACAGTCCATAATATCGTAAAACCTGTAACCTTTGATCCTCTGGCAGCACTGCATTAAAAACCGACATCATACTGTAATGGTTATTAGCACATAGGCTCAGGAACACTTCAGAAAACCAGTCAGTAATCACAGTTCATCGCTCCATCTACAAGTTAAAACTCTACCATGCAAAGCGAAAGCCATATATTAACAACACCCAGAAACACCACTGGCTTCTCTGTAACCGAGCAAAGTGGGTAAGTGTTCTGTGGACTGTTGAGCAACTGAAGTTGTATATCAAGCAAAAATGGAAAAGAATTCCTAATTGCAAATAATCGTATTCTGTATTTATGTATCATACAACGTCCCAACTTCATTCGAATTGGGGTTATATACAAACTGGGCCTGTTGGCTTAATGCATGTCTTTGGAAAGCAGAGAACCCAGAATAAACCCACGCAGACGGAGAGAGGACAAGCAAACGCCACACAGCTGTCCTAGGACGGAATTCAAACCAAATGTATTAAGAGACCGTTAATTATGATATAGACAGCACAGCTTTCCTGCTGCAACCTTAGAACTTGGAGCTTATAAAACAACATCCAGTTCCTTAAACTGTCGTTTTCCTTCAGACTACACAGGCACATTAATACATGCTAAAGTCAGAAAATATTTGGAGGATTTTTAGGTATCTTGTGAATGTGTGCCGTCCCTCTCCAGCATACATACTTTTAGCAAGCGATCCAAATATACCAGACAGTGCTAAATAATTGAGTGTGAGAGCTGAATAATTCATTGCACATATTAAAGTCTGGTCTCCAAGAAGGTTTTGGCTCATGCATGTAAAGGAGACAAATGTTCACGAAAAGCGAGACAGGCCACGAATCTGTCCACACATGGCCAAACACATTTGGCATAATGTGTTCCTGCGTGTACCAGAGCAACACCTGCTGAAATTTGCATAAGCACATAACAAATAGGCCAAGGAAATGGAAAAATCAGACTGGAAGTCCCTTGTAGATTATTTTAGACAATCCAATTTTAGATGACAGTCTTCAGAGAGGCGATGTCAGGATGCTAGCTAGCCATGCAAATGTTCTCAGATTAAGAATGCAAAGGTGACTCTTGCTGTATCACAGCTTGGGAAACGGACATTGCCAAGTCTGTCATCTTCCATTAGCTCTTTGTACGATCAAGTGGTGGAAGAACTTGCCACGAACCTCTTTGGGGAGGTTCATCTAAAGTTGTGTACACGTTTCAGGCTTGTTAGAATAGAACATCATTCAAAGCACTAAGAATAGATACCAGGGAACCTCTGTGGTACTGGAGTTTCAGAAAGTGCAGTCACTCATATATCAGGTTTGCACTGAGGGCTTTATAAACAATGCTTGCTGCTTTCAGTCCTTCTAGGAATATAAGCTACACTTGCAGTTTGGCATGTGGTCACTAGCTGTCCCAAAACAGCCTGGTGCCTCAAAGCTGCCACTGCTTAAACATGAGGTATGCTTACAACCTCCAGTAAATTGTAATATCTTTGTTTACTGTAATCCTGAGACCTTGTGTGGCCATGGTGCTGTTTCATAAAGTCTTGACTGAGTCTGCATAAACATAACCTTCACATTAATTTATTGGCTTAATATCACGCATGCTTATATTAAAGAAGGTTTGCTTGCTGTGTGGTCCCTCTGGAACTGTTGCCATACTGGCTCGCCGTAGGCCTCGCAAGAAGTGAATAAGAGCTGTGAAACCAAGAGCAGCAGCAGTCGCATAACACAAGTTTGGTGGGTGGCTGGGGACAGCAGAGAGCAGAGAACTGGACGAGCGCGTGTAGTATAGTAGACTAAGCTTGCGTAAGATTGTAGTGCATTGAAGTAGTGAAGTAAACACTGGTTGTGACCATAGACTGTTTGTCTACCCACCCCTGTAGTTCTGTACTTGGGTTATTGAAAGGAGTTTAATCCATAACACAATTGAGTGAACTAGTTTATGTTAAAATTGATTGCATGGATAGTGCTGTAGTTGGATTCAGATATGTGTTTTAGGAGATGAAAGTGCTTAAGGTTCTGGTCTTAGGACAGGAAGGTTCAGGGTTCAAAATCCCACTTCTGCCAAGCTTCTGCTGTTGCGTTTTTGAGCAATTGATTGGATTTTAAGATTGTATTGGTGTCAGTAACTGGATAAGGGTGTCTGTTAAATGATGTAGATGTAAATATTAAAAACCTTAAACAAAATGTTACCCCTGAGGATTCAAGCAATTGCATTCAAATCTCACTGGGGCACCTATGAGCCACTGTAGCAATAGAGCTAAAGAGGTATTGCAGTTGTCAGCACATCACAGGACTGGGTAGGGGTCATGAAGTGCTGGGGGATGGGCCCTCTGCATATAATATAACTTACATAGATATAAACACAGTTCAAATATGAAACGTTGCATTTATTAGTAATTAATTGTTAGAATAATGCATACAAATTCCACATGGTCACTTTTGGCTGCTGAACCTTTATATGGCATAGTAAAACATACATTTCTGGCCCTAGAATCTGATTGGCTGAGCCATGCTTATGACACTTGTGACCGCCCATAACAGTGCGCCACTAAATTCTGTCAGGTAGCATCTTTTGAGAAATGGAAACCTTTAAAATAAATGTTGACAGACGGGGTGGCTTAACTGTGAATGTGTGGTGCAAAGAAATGGACAGAATTGAATACAGTAGAAAAAAAAAAAAGACTCCGCTTACTTTCATTTGTTAATTAACATCAATTCCTGCATGTCAGGTCAGCAACGCGTTCCAAAAAAGTTGGGATGGTAAAGCATTTACCCCTTTGTAATGTAGCCATTTATTTTTGCCACACTTAATTTTGGTACTGAGGATACCAAGCGATTTCTTTAAAATGCTGCATGCTCAGCCAGTGTGACCAATTATAGACCGCTAATGTTCTTAGGCCGTAATTACGGTGGAGTGTGTGGGGTGGGTGGGGCATTAAAATACAGCCTAAATAGCTGCTAGTTTTCACTCATGAGCTCATAAGAACAGAATTCAGGACCTAAAGGAATTTTCTTTATTATATACGTGATGCTCTCTGGCATGTGGGTCCAAGTCAGGTCTCAAGTCTCTGGTGTGTATGTTTGGGTTGAGTCAGTGATTTACAGAATTTAGAGGAACTTGTCTTCACCTGTGTTTAATTTACCAAGCCAGAGAGTACCACCTCTGGCCAAGATCCTTGAAAAACTGGATGTAGGTAAAAATCTTACTGCAAGAAGCTAAGAAACTTGGTAAAGGATTTAAATCTGTAGGTCTTCCTGAATGAACAATGTTGTAATTACACCATCACACTACAATGGTACTTTTCACCTTAAAATCTTCCCTCTGAAGTCTTGCAGATATACTTCTGTCTAGTTCTCTCCCCCAACTATGTGCCTGAGTGGTTTCCAAAGAGACCTTTTTTTTTTTTTTGTTCTCCACAGGAGCTCTCAACTGAGAAATCCAGCGTCACGCTTCATCTAAATGGAAATGAAAAATGAACCACCAAAATGCTGTCTTCTCATTCTGACTCCTAGTTCTACCACAAATCCCTTATGCTGAAGGAATATCTCAGGTACTACAATGGCTTCCTTCTTCAGACTGTATTTATGACAGACAGCAAAACGGAGCTTGATCATGAGTCATAAATGGTGGTTCAATTGTAGTCTCGCTATAATTGACTATTTAGTCTTATGAAGTGGTACTTCTGTCTAATCCTTTTCATTTGACTGCAATTACAGTAATAGTTTGAATTGTGTAATACGAACATAGGAAATTGTCTGTGGGTGTGCCTTGTTTTGTGTGTTGTGGTGCCCCCTAATTTGTTTGATATGCTTATGAGATTGTGAAACGTATTCGAGAGGGAGTGCAAAAAGCCTTTAAGTATGTATACATGTGAGAGAGTCAAATTTATTATTTTTACACTGATTCAAAAGTTTGGATAAGATGGTAAAATATGACCCTTACCAAAGTGGAGAATCACTACATTTAGCTGTTTATCCGGTAAATAAGTGAATTATCTAATTTACTGGCACATGCCTGGGTTTCATGGCTACAGTGTAGACTATAGTAATTCCTTTATTATTTTATAGAACCTGACACATTTACCAAACAGGAAAATGCTACCATGTTTTCGCCATGTGATCTTTATTTCTGTCAGCAGATGTCGAAAGGGTTTATTTGTACTAGTTTCTGTCATTCAGATGTGACCTACATGTACAGGTACTCCCCGATTTGTAGCGGGGATACGGTCCGATAAATCCATCGTAAGGCAGGCCATCCTAAATTGGGGAGCACCTGTACAGTATAAAGGAGAGTTAAATGGTGCGGATTTGACTCTTTCTCTCTGAAGTTTTTCACACTTTTTGCTCTCCAAATTTTGCAGCCACCTCATTTTGTGTTTATTACTTTTGAATGACTAAAAAGTTCTTAGAGAGGTGCTCGGGTGGTGAAGCAGACTGACATGATGGCCCACTGCTGTGGAAAGACCACGCAATCAGACATCCATTGGATGGAAGGTTGAGCGAGGATAATTTATAATAATTCTGATAATAATTATAAATGAATCATAATTATGATTAGCAAGAATAATAATAATTTCTTATGAATGATTTTTATTAACAATTAGAATTAACATAAATAATTCAAATTAAGATACTAAGACCAAATAAGCCTATAATCATGCAAAAAGTTAAGACATTACTAAATTTGTAAATAAATATTACTGAATCAAATGACTAAATGACATTTCAAATCACATTTCTAAAACTTCCCACCCTACTGATGTTTTGCAAAATGAAGATGATCACTTGTAGAGAACATACCAAGAGACAAAGTTGTGCTGCCTCGAGAGAAAGGCAACCTGGATTTAATTAGGAAAAAAATAAAACCGAAGGCCAACCTACGCTGCTGCACATGTTGTTGTACTGCTGTTGTACTGCACACCTCAGATGTCTTCCTGCAGTTTCCTGAAATAGTTCACATCAAATTCCAGTGCCATGTTCTGCAGAAAAGACAACTCTGAAAAAATGCAGTCTTACAGAGAGAGGTTTATAGATAAAGCTATTTTTGAAACTGGCAGGAGCAGAACCCTGCTGAGCTCTTGTGGAATGAGCCCCAGTGTAAGGTCAGAGAAAAATGCTATACAAGCCAGTAGCACATCTGGGAAAGGTTTTGAAATTTCCCCTAAATATCTTCAGAACTGTAGAGGTACAATTCACCAAAGTCAGCAAGGTTGTAACTACTACATATATTTTTTTTTTCTTATATGTAAAACAAAAGAAGTTATTCGTTATGCTGTAATATTGTCAGTGTTGTGACTTTGATATCAGGTTGTGGTAATTAGACTGGGTTAATTATACTGTATATTTAAAACTGTATATTTCACCCCACTTCTTTGTGGTCTCTAGTCCTGTGTCTATCCCAACAGAACAGTCCATCCCATAACTGGGCTATGGTTTCTTAGAACTGTAATACTGTACATAAAATAATTATTTGTCTCATTTTATTTAACGTCATTCTTTAGCTTCAAAGGCCATTCAATGACAGACATGAGGTTACATTAACACTCAACACTTTCACATTGAAACTAGTCTCACGCACGCACACACACACACACACACACACACACACACAGTGTAATCAGTTAACCAAATAAGAGGACATGAGGAGGATATGCAGACTCCACATAGAAGGACCCGGGTCACTCTACCCTGGAATCGAACTCAGGAGCTTCTTATTGTGAGGCCACTTTGCCCCCCTTATAAAATAATAAAATGTGGCGTTAATGTGTTGTTACAGTACATAAAAAGCTGCTTTGCATATTTTACAGCATGTGTGACTGACTATGCTGTTTTTAATTTATTTATTCATTCTTTCACTTTTTCTGCTTATCCTAGTCAGGGTCGTGGGAGAGCCAGTGCATAGCTGTCTACACAGGGGGCAAGGCAGGAATACCCTAGACAGGGTGTCAATCCAGCATAAGACACATACACATAAAAGACACCAATTAGCCTAACACATGTCTGGACTGGGGGAGGACACCAGAGTACCTGGAGAAAACCCACACAGATGGGGAGAACATGCAACCTTCACACAGGCGGAGCCAAGGGTCAGGATTGACCTCTGTGCTGTCCTGTTTCTTTTTCATTTACTGATTGACTATTTTTAGGTTTGTGTTTTCTCTGAGCTGTGACTTGTATTTAAATGGGAGAGGGTATCAGGCTTTGGTCAATAAAAAATCTTTTAAGATGCTTTTCATCAACTTATAGCCTGTGATTAACAAGAAATGTGTTTGAGATAGGGCATTATATTGTGGCTTCAGAGTGCGCAGCATATAACAAAAGCCTGGTTCCTAACAGTTAAACACAAAAAAAGTTGGGATCGAGTTACTATAGTAGAATGACTCGCTTTGCATTTATTTTTTGAGTTGGTTGTAAACGGCTTGTTCAGGTTCAGGCTGTTAAACCCATGTTATCCGCACACCATGCTGTCTTGTCTTCGTTATGTACACCCCCAAGCTGTCTTGGTGGTGCTGTGCTTCTGCAACTCCGAGTTTTGCCTTTGTGTTCATTTGTCAACTGAATGGATATTTAAATAACTTATTTTTGACTTTTGCGAATCGATGCCGAATCGTCCACATCTGCATCGTAATGGATCTAAGAATGATCTTTTCCCCCAACCACAGTATACAGTGCGCCAAATGGTACTGTAAACCTCAGTCAAAGCACACACTAAGTGGATGTTGTGGAGACCTGCACCTATGGTGTACATTTCTCCAGAAAGTAGAATTGTAAAAACATTTGAGATAGGGTAATTTAAACCTTAAGTCTGAGCAATTGTGGCTTAGTCGTTAAGGCTCTGGACCTCTAATCAGGAGGTTGAATAGTGATTAAAGCACCATTTAAGACACGTGCTTCACATGGTCAAGTAGTGGGAATGTGATTGACAGTGTTTAAAAAAAAAACAAGCACAATTAACATGTTTTTAATGTGTTCATTTAGTGCACCTTACTGTGAAGTAATTGGATCATGACCTATCCAAGGACCAGTAACAAACGTATTAGGAATAAAGCATTTAAGGGTGCCTTTTTTGTTTTTGTCCAGATGATAAAGTTTTATCTACCTGCTTGTTCTCCTTCAAGCAATGTGTGGTATTTCTAGTCGTTTCTATTCGCTGGCTAAAAATTCTGTTAAAGCAGCTTAGGGGACAGACCTGGAAAAGGTCATCCAAAGTGGTGGGATTTTTCATGCTATTGATTTCCACTTACAAAAAGTGCCTTCTGGCCTCCATGGAAAGCATGAAGACTGAAGCAATTATATTTGAGAGCTTTGAAATCACCTCTAACAACATTGCAAAGGCTCAGACCCGCATCTCTATTAGTCTTTACATTCAGACATGCAGAACAAAGGTGAGGTGAAGGAGAATATATTTAGATCATTAATTAGCAGAGAAATGATGCCCAAAACCCAGCAACTATTAAAGGTCTGTTTTAACAAATACCAGGAAAGATGGTTTCATGCCTAGGGAATTTTAAGGCCTGATAATAAGGTATTGATTCATCAGGAGTTTACCCCAGAAATAATGAAATGGCAATTTTATGAGGGCTGGATATGAATAAATGCTGGAGACTGGAGTGTGGCACCGTGGCAGTTTTGCACAAACTGAATTGATACAAGAAATGTGTATTCACTTATCAGATGTAAAGCAAACAAAAGTATAAAGTATTCTCATGCACATGAGAGTAACCTGCACTTTTCCCATCATTACCCTTAACAGTGGATCATTTTTTTTCTGGTCAGTGTCAACAGGCATTTAATGAAGATATGGTCCAACCATGCTGTTTTCGGTACTTTTGTCTCCCTTGTACTAGACAGCAAAAATAGAGCGGATGCCAGCTAAGTGTAGTATTCCGCCTGCACATGAGTAGAATGGCTTTAGATTGGTCGTTGGTATCATCAGTCTGTGCATGCGCAATTCTTTCAGATTTAGACACACAAGTGGTGATTGTGCTGGAACTGCTTTGTCGAGATGGCCGGTGCCTAAAAGGTATAATATTGAAAGCAAAAGGTTATATTCTAGCTTTACCGTATAAGAAATAACTGTGTAAAACATTCATTTTTTATTTCTGAGCATTAATTTAAACTAATGTGCACTTAAGTCTGCTGAAGGTAAAAGAAAATTGGATTAATTAATGTCACTGCTGTGAAATGTGCTATTGTACCAATTTAACCAAATGTAAATGGCTATGTGCTGTTTAAAATTGAAAATCATCAATCTATGTATACAAACAAGCTCACTTTAAACATCTTCAGGCTCTGTTTAATTCCTCTTTATCTTAAGTTTCCGACTGCAATTGCATTAGATGGTTGTAATAAACAGGATATTGATGCACCTTGTCCAGCTCTACGATGCTCATCACCACATTGTTTGCATCGCAATGCATCATCACAACCTTAAAAGCTAATACTGCGATACTGATACTTTAAATAATCCCTATAAAGGCTAAAGTTGTTAAAAGCCAAACACTGTTTTAAAATTATGGAGCGATGCTTATGGTTTATGTGGAAATATTTTATAAATGATGACCTGATTAGCCAAATTGATTCACAAATTGTGATATTGACATTGAAGTGCATGAAATTGTACAAGACACAGGGGGTTTGTATTTATTTTTATTACAAACAGGGTCATTTGTTGAGAAGTATAAATAGTAACAATGCACTACACACTTTTTCAATGACATTTTTTAAATTCCCTCTATTATAATGCTTCATTTAAGTACATACAGAAGGATCAGTAATCTCATTGGTCACCAGACACCCTACAAGTGGTAAAGAAGCTACTTTCAGATCTTAGGTTTATGTTTGTGGTAATTTATTTTTTATTTGATATCATGATTTTCCTCATTATTGTTTACTGGAGTTAAAGGTCTAAAAAGGTTGTTTTTCCTTCTGCCTAGTAGAACAGTTGTATCACAGCATATCTGCTTGTACTGCAGTCTCTGTTGTTTAAGGGGTGGAGGACGACCGGCATGTGTTAGCAATTCTTACCTTCCACCATTATTTATGCCAAAATGTTTTATCTCACTTTCCTTAACAGATTGGGACTCCCACTTTCCTTGGGACTGTGGTAGCCTGGAGGACCGAAAGGGTTCAGGGTTCAAATCCCATCTCTGATAAGCTACCACTGTTGGTTCCTATAGCAAGATCCTTAACCCACGATTGTTTGGATTGTAAGACTGTATAAGCTGTAAGATGCTCTGGGTAAGAATGTTTGACAAATGTTGCAAATGTAGCAGATATGGTACACGTTCAAACAGTAAGGTAACATGTATATGTTAACATTTTACTTGTTTATACAAGATTTATTTAAAAATGGACATGATCTGAGGTATTATTTTAGTATTGATCTGTCCTTCCCTACTCTCAACATAAATGATCAGCAGTCAGTGATGAGAACTAAAGTTGTCAAGGCCAGTGGCTAACATCTGCTCAACGTTGCTAGATTAGTCACTATACTCTTTATTGAGTCACTAAAGGGGTCGAAAAAAGTTGTCAAATATAGTGAAAAAGTCGAAACACTGCCCTCGGAGATCCATCACGAATGGCAGACTGAAAATGTTGTAGCTGATGCCTTGTTGCACGTGTGAGGGGCATCTGGTATGTTACACTTGACTGTGTTTGCTGCTGAGTTTGTACGGCTGATTTGATTAAAACTTCTTATTTGCATTTAGCTTATGATTTGTGAAGTTATTTATGATAACATCAGTACTATGAGGCTTGGTGGGGGAACTGACAACTGAAAAAAGAACAAGAGATACTGAACTTTGCATAGGAGGCAAATGCACCACCAATCAGGCAGCAGTAATCACAAAGCTTATTTGCACTGGTAATGAATCTCACACCAGAACTACATGTGCCTCATTAACACATAATGAAGTGTATTTATGACTGATTAGATGCTCTGTCATAGATCACACTTTGTAGATTAAGACTACTGATTTAATGACTTTGCTGTTCCTGTTTAATTGGGTGTCATTATGTAGATAAAATTGGTGATCTTAGATCATTATGTTCTCTCTGGACCTGGACCATTTAAACGCTAGATACAAAGTACTATATGGCATAGATATTTTTACACTGATAGGTTCCACTTACAATTACAGATTGTAGTCAATCTTATTGACATACTTTGTTAGTCCTCTTTATTCTGTGCCCTAATGGACAGGACCCCAGAGATCACGTACTATGTGGCTAATGGATCGTCATCACCACTGAATTGTCACTTGTAGTGGTGGTGAAGTGTTAGTCTGTGTTTTGCTGGTATGAGTGGATCAGACACAGCAGTGGTGCTGGAGATGCTGCCTAGAGGATGTTGGTGGCTGGACATTTTTGGTTGGTGAACTATTTTCGTTCTAGCAGTGACACTAGTGTTTAAAACTCCAGCAGCACTGCTGGGTTGTATCCAATCATACTAGCACAGCACACACCAACACACCACCATCCAGTACATAAGTGTTGGTCTTGAACATTAGAGAATAAAGAGGACTAACAAAGTATGGCCAAACTTATGATTTATCAACTTTACGACGGGAACCCGATAATAAACATAAATGCAAATTCGGCACAAACTGCTTTAAAAATTGTTACATTTTCCTAGGCAAGAATTAAGTAGTATACACAGTACTCTCTCACTGTTTCAAACGCCTTTAATTTAGCCTGTACTGTGATGTATTATATATACAAATATAGCATATATTAAACTCCTCGGTTTATGATAAACCCATCGTCCAAGTGGAATTTATCTGATCGTATCCCCATCATAAATCAGAGAATACCTGTATGTAGAGAAACAGATGAACTATAGTCTGTAATTGTGGACCTGTGAAATATACTGCTACGTTTTATGAGCAGTATACATTTACATGGTAACTGGAACTGAATATGGAGGTGTACCTAATAAAGTGATTGGTTGAACGTGTACCTCATTTGTTATAGGCGTACATCACTTCGTACTTAATGTAATAAATGTAAAAATTCAGGCAAGCCAATAGTTCACAAACTTTGCAACTGGGTACCACGGTGACTGTCACAAGGACGAAGTGAGAGAAAATCAAGTGAGAGAAATGTCTGAGAAAATGACTCCAGATGCTCCTGTGTGCTCTAATTAGGGCTATACTATTCATTGGTTTAATTTATCTATAGTCTGATGGATGATGGTGTTTTTGTTGAAAAGCAGAACGTGCTCTCCATCGCAATGGCATAAAGTATTCTCATCAAGGAACCTCCTTCCAGTACAGTAGAGCAAAAAATAAAAGGTCAAAAAAAGGTCGTTTTGTTTTCTGTTATTTATGGTGGAGTTGTGCATGCTGGGGAAGTACATGTTGATGGATGCAAATTATGATGTCTGCAGACTGCACACCAATTTGCATATTAACTACCCTTAATGAGAGAATTTAATGCCAGTGAGGAACCATTCAGCATTTCTAGTTTCACCGCCTCTACTGACTGTTGTATATTAAGTACTGTTCTTTTGTTGCACCCATAGCTAAACTTCTCCCCAGACTTTCAAGTGAAGTGTTACCATTACTTGGGAGGGAACCACTGAACCTTCTACCTCATAGCGTGGCGTTTGAGCAGTGGGAATTGAAATGGTTCACTTATTTTGTTTAGACACTTTAAGGTTAGTGTTGTCTGACCCAAAAGTGCGGGGAAAGGCTTTTGATCCAGAAATGGAGAGAGAGGGGCATTTAGATGAAAAAATATGAATTTAATAAATGTAACTCGTATGATATCGATTTTGATTTGACAAACTTTAAACTTTGTAAACCACTGGTACCTGCATTTGAAGCACTATAAACTCGTCACTATTTTTTAAATGATTTATTTTTTACGAAAAAAGGTCACACCTGGTCATTTTTTAGTGTATATTTCCATGAGCCAGCATTTGATCTGATTATCCAAATATTCTCACAAACAGTAGTGTGGGCTGTTTATTTTGTGTCACAGATTTGTTAATTACACGTTTTCACCCCTCTGTGGAATATTTTCCACCCAACTTGGCTAAAGGTGTGGCCAAACAACAATTTATTAATAAGACTTTTATTAGCATTAAGCATTTAGAAATATTGACACACTAGGATAACAGGCAACCGTACTTAATGTACATGAACTGTACGTTTTAATTATTTAACATACCTTTGCAGTAACTGGGACAGAAATACTGAAAACGTGTGGATGCAGCGTGCAAGGTATACAATATATACAGACCAAAAAAATCTATTATATCTAAAACATGGGTATTAGTGTGTAGTTTGTCACACACTGCAAGGTTGGGTTTTGATGTTAGACAGTAATCCCTGGCTCTATTATTGTATTCCCGAGCACTTTCAACGTGTCTGATGGTCGAGCTCAAAGGTCTGTGCAAGTCAGCCATGATCTTAATCAAACTTGGCAAACCAGTTCTCTGTGGAATATGAGGGCATCGGGAAAGAAACTTAATGAACTGGCGTGTTCTAATGTTATGAATTTGTGTGAATGTTAGTTGAAATAGCAGAGCTCAATAATTAAAGTGTATCCACAAACTTTTGTCTATATAGTGTATGAATTACACTAGTATTTGAAACTAAATTCTGATAGTCGTTTTTCTTTTCTCCCTAATTCGATGCTGTTAGTTCAAACAGAGAATCGAAGGAGAAAGAAAGAGGATCAATGAGGAGGAGGAGGGGCGTGGTCTGTTGTAGACGTGGAAGAAGAAAAGTCTGGCGAGGTAAAGCTAAGGAATTTCTGGTCATCTATAATCCGCTCATATCTTCTCTACACACATGGACACACACAAACACGGGCACACACATGCACACGCACTTACTCCCAGCTGATAATTACTGTCACACCTGTCTGCGCTCTAATGGCACCCCTCTTGGGTTGTCTGTGCTCAGATCCACATGACTGCATCTTCATTTATGAGGAATGAAGCGCTAGGCCTCTCCTGCTGAGACTTATCCCTCAAATACACACACGTGTGTGTGTGTGTGTGTGTGTGTGTGTGTCAGGCTGGTTATGGTTTAAGGAAGAAGTGTGTGTCATTGCAGATGTTTTGGCCATGGTCTGTAAATGGCATGAGTCAGGAGAAGCTGGGATGCTAATGGAGTTGCTTGCTGTTTTAAATTGTTTGTGTAGACACATTTGTGGTAACATCGTGTTCGCAGAAAGCCAGTCAGCTTGACTGACAGTTTAATACATGATGACACAGATGTTCTGTGACCAGTTATATACCTGTTTGTAGCCTAACCTGACCATAAATTACTTCAGTAGTACGAAAGGGACGACAGCTACATGGCTTGTGGTCCACAGTCCCAGCTTCTCTGAATTTGGCTATAAGGAATGCAACAGTGCTGTGTGAAATTGGTGGACTTTCTGGGTGTCAGTTGTTGAAGTATGCGTCTTTGAAGATGGCGGGAATGCAGCTGCCTTATCAGTTACCCATGACGAACAACAGAATTTTCGAACTTTGTGTTGATAGTATTTGAACCACATGAGATATGACAAATCTGATTCAAATTGAATTTGAGACAACTCTGGTTTTCTTTGATATGCTACATGAGCAACTTTCATTGGAAAAAACTTACCCTTGATCCAATATGGTGGCTTGCAAGATGGTGGTCATGTTCCAGATATGGTGTAAAAGATCAGCCATTACTTGCTGGGGTATATATGGGTCAGATAGGTTTTCACCTCGTTGACCTCATGCTTTGTGTTGAATCTTTTCCGACTTTATACTTTTCTGTCGTTATCTTCTGCTGTCTGCTTAACTGAGTGGTTGTAAGCGAATGCACATCTTCTCCCGGTCCAGATGGCAGGTGTCAGATAGTGTGTCCATCAGGGTTATGTTGGAAGTATTCTGTAATTTAGAAATCTGCTCGTTTGGACTTCACTTGGGCTACGTTCACACAACAGGTAAGAGGCCCAAATCTGATCAGATCTTTTTTGTCATATGTAACACAGGTGTGCTGTCTTTGGGGCACTGTGAATGATAAATCACACTGAATGTGACATTTGGTATTGGAATCTGATATACAGCAAAACCTCAAAGATCCTCGGTAGAGCCTCTTCATTTGAACAATTCGGACAGTCTATTTAAAATTGTTTTTTTTTTTTACACCAATACTGTATGTACTGTTTTACAAAGCACATAAGTCAGTGCACCAATACCC
>JAYJMA010018551.1:0-12278 GCA_036873895.1 Parotocinclus cabessadecuia
TTTCAGAATCGTTAACGTCCGAATCGCGATGCATCGAAAAATTTGAATTTTCCCCCCACCCCTAGTTGTAACAAATTACAAAGGCAAATCGTCTCAGGATGCTCCCTCAATCGACTGGTGTATCCCTCTTGAGAAGTATCACTACTTGAGAAGTGCACAGGAAATGAAGTGTAACCACAGCAGGAAATCTGGGTAATATAGTTATGGTAATTGCACCATTCTTTCACTACTGCGGTACAGATGTTTACTCTGTTTGAGACACTTTTTAAATCACAGTTTTGACGAGAGTGCAAAACCTAACAAGTTTGAGTATTATATTAATAGTTTAACTGGTTCTTAAACTGATTAGAGAGAGAAACAGAGCTTTACCAATCTCAGTTTAATGTGCCGTTCTGTGTTGCATGATGTTGTGATTTCAGTTATCATTGCATATGTTCAAAACCTTAAAGCATGCGGTGGGTTGGATCTGAAAACAACGTGGGATTTAAGTAGTTGTCGGGGTCTTCTGTGTATCTGAAGCTCATTTAAAAAGTGTGTGCAAGTGATGGTATTGTTTGTTGAAAGTACTTTCCAAGCTCTCCATGCCTTTGTAAAATTAATAATGCCACCTGCGTCGATGATAAGCTGGCAGTTATCCCAGCAGTGTGAGCTAGGATATACAGCGGGGAAAATAAGTAATTGATACACTACCCATTTAGCAGATTTTCCCACCTACAAAGAATGGAGAGGTCTGGGACTGTGGTGGCCTAGTGCTTAAGGTACTGGACTATGAACCAGAAGGTCCATGATTAGAATCCTACCTCTGCCAGATTTGTGTCACTGAGCAAGGCCCTTAACCCACAATTGCTTAAATTGTAAAACTGTATTAACTGTAAGTCGGTCTGGATAAGGGCGTCTGCTAAATAACAGGAATGTAAATGTATGTAATTTGTGTACACTTGTGTACGCCCACAAAAATGGGTACACTTCAACTATGAGAGACAGAATGTAAAATCTAATTTAGACAGTCATGTTGTGTCATTTTTAATTAGCATTTTATTGCATGAAATAAGTATCGGATGCAACTGATTTCAGACGTTTCCTGTAGTTCTTGACCATGTTTGCACACACTGCAGCAGAGATTTTGGCCTACTCCTCCATACAGATGTTCTCCAGAGCTTTCCAGTTACTGGGCTGTTGCTGGGCAGCGCTGAGTTTCTATAGGTTTCTATTAGGTTTAGGTCTGGAGAATGGCTAGGCTACTCCAGGACCTTGAAATGCTTCTTACGGAGCCACTTCTTAGCTCGGTAAGACCCGCTGTTGCAAAATTACATCTTTACTTTTAGTTAAGCTTGTAAGACCATAGTTACATTGTTAATAGGTTTTATTGTTTATCCTTGCAATGCCATTGGCTGGTAAATGTATAAATGGGTCTGACCATCAGGCCATGAAGTCATACGACTTCTAAAGTAAGTATAATTGCTGAATTATTAAAGTCTAGAACATGTAATTACTAAAGTATTTGTTGAATGCATTCACCAACTTTCAGTTTCTGCATCCGATGTCTTCTTTAAGAGAGGTGAAAAAAATGTTATGCTTTTTTTTTTTTTCTTCTATATTTGGGGTTCAGAAGGTTAGTTGCCCTGGCTGTATGCTTTGGGTCATTGTCATTCTGGAAGACCCAGCCATGACCCATCTTCAATGCTCCTACTGGGGGAAGGAGGTTGTTGTCTGAAATCTTGTAATACATGACAGCATCTATCCTCCCTTCAATTCTCTGCAGTTGTCCTGTCCAGTTTGCAGAAAAGTATAATGTTTCCACCCCCATGCTTCACGGTTGGGATGGTGTTTTTGGGGTTGTACTCGTCCATTTTATTCCTTCAAACATGGCGAGTGGAGTTTAGACCAAAAATCTCTAAGTCTCCTTTGACAGGTGACGTCCTCTCATGCCTCCTCTGGTCATTGGCGAACTTCAAACAAGCCTGAACATTTGAAAGTAGAACTAACAGATCTAAAAATCATACAATGTGATTTTTTTTTTGTTTTTCACAGTAGAATTGTGCTTACAATAAAAATTACCAGCCTCTCCATTCGTTGTAGGTGTGAAAACTTGCAAAATCTGCAGTGTATCAAATACCTATTTTCCCCACTGTACCTAGTATCTAACACAATTTATTGTCCCAAGTAAGCTAGCTAATAACTCGCTAGTAAGCTAGCTTTTTTTTTTTTAGGATTTAGACAATATTATCCTAGTCTACAATTTTATTAGAAAATGTAGACTAAAGCACCTACAGGAAGTGCACATTAGTCTTTAGTTTTACAACCCAAAAAGACAATGTTGGGACAGTATGGAAAATGCAAAGAATAACAACAAAACAACCAATCAAAAAAAATGGAGGTTTCCTTTTATTTCAAGATATTCATGATATATCATGCTTCGTTTGGTTAACTGTATTTCATTGGTTAATAAACATTTATTTATGCATTTCAGTCATGCAACACATTTTGCAAAATGATTTGGATGGTAAAGCATGTACCTCATGTACCTCAGGAGGTTTTTTTTTTTAATGTCCTTTTCGTCCTGCGAACACGTTATCCGATTTTCAGCAGTACAGGGCCGTCATCGTTGCATTATTTGTTTTTCAATACTCCACACATTGGATATTTGAGACATGTCAGGACTACAGACAGGCTGGTCCAGTAACTATTTTCCTATTTTCGTTTTCCGTCCAATTTTTTTTTTTTTACATTAAATTAAATGATGTGAATTCTTATTCTGAGCAGTCAGTCTAAAATAACATTATTTGTAATGCTGGCAACCCCTGTCTGCATCATGCTCACAGAACCAGCACCATTATCAAGTTTACCCTGTAACTCAAATAAAGTGAAACTTAAAAATCTGGATTTGCCAAAACTATGTCCTGTACGAGACTCTGCTGGTCTACTGAGCGCCTAGCCCTTTTTACTCCGCACCAGCATTATCTTGAGCTCACAGGCTCCTGACCTGGGCGAGGTGAGGTTTTAATTTTCAAGTCGGCAATAGTTTCGCAGGTTCTTTCATATCTTACGCTTATTTTGGAGACTTATTTTGTCTGTAGATTGTACAATAACGTGCAACAATGCATGAAGGCTGTAGCTTCAAGAGAGGAGATAATAAAAACAGAGCCGATACAAGTCAATGCTATTCTCACACCTGATGAAGTTTCACTCCTCTATGTATTGTCACTTCTTTTAAAGCTGCTGCGTTCAAAATGTGTGCATCTGCCTTCTACCTTTATTTATAAAGTGCACATTAGCAATTAGTTTTACAACCCCAAAAGACAACGTTAGCACAGTGTGGAAAATGCAAATAACAACAACAAAAAAAAATAATGGAGGTTTACTTTTATTTCATAGCAGACAGTATGAACCTGAGATGATATATCATGCTTTCAAATATATGTGGAGCTAAATTAAATATCATTTATGGTTCGCTATTACAAACAACAAAGCGCAGTTATTGTGCATTATTGTGGGGGTAGTCAGTTTCTGGCTTTATGGATTACATAAATTGATATAGAACATCACATAAATGTCCTTGATGTAAATATCCTCTAATAATGGATTTGAATATGTGCATGGATCATGCATGGTCATATTCTTATGTACTAAATTAATCAGAATGTAAATCAGGAGGTGCACTTTTGTAAAATTCTGGTTACAATTCTTACATTTCTTTTGGTAGAAAAATGTTCGTTTTTCAGTTGTTCCAGAGATATGCAAGTAACCATACCTGTCCCTAGTGTGGACTGTTATAATACAGATGAGGATTTTCAGAGGATCTTCTCAACAGCTGTTTTCCCTCAGCAGCTTTCGCAATGTGTGAATTCCCCTGAAACACTGCAGTGGTTAGGTGTAGATTGACCTGAGACTCCCCACAACAAAGAGTAGTCTTGTTGCCCAGTGACAGTGATCAGAAGCCTTGTTAGGCTTTGGGAGTGGACATGAATTCTAATTTAGTATCTTGAAGACACATTTTGTACAATACAATATATCATAGTATACACTTATCATCCACTATATTATTATTGCTCAACTGCTTGTTAACACAAATGCAACTACACAACCAGTCTCATTGCAACAACTCCATGCATTTAGTTATGTAGATATGGTCAAAAAGGACCTGCTGAAGTTCAAACATCAGAACGGGAAAGAAAGATGATTTAAGAGACTTTGAGTGGCATGGTTGTTGACGCTAGATGGGCCAGTCATTTCTAGGTGAATGGTCTGAAGAAGAGAAAATATCCACTGAATTATGGTTCTCTGTATGCAAATGGAAAACAGTAACTCAAATAACCACAAGTGAGGTATACAGAATAGCATCAAACACTGAAGCAGATAAGCACTTACCGGGTGCCACCTTTGTCAGCTTGGAACAGGCAACAGAGGCTACACTCCACACAATTGTGGAACGGAAGACTGGAAATGTTGCCTGGCCTAACAATTGAGAAATTCTGCTGTGACATTCAGATGCTGAAGTCAGACTTTGTTGTAAACAACATGAAAACATGGATACATCCTGCCTTGTATCGACAGTTCAAGTTGGTCGTGGTTTTCTTGACATTTTTCTCCCTTTAATACCAATTGAGCATTGTTTAAACTCCACAGCCTATCTGAGTTTTGTTACTGACCATGTCAATCCATTTAGAACCAGTGACAAATCTTCTGATGGCTACTTCCAGCAGGATAATGTGTCATGTCATAAAGGTTGAATCATCTCAAACTGGTAATCAAATGGCCTCCATAGCCATAATATCTCAATTCAATAGAGTGACTGTGGCTTGTGGTGGATCTGCAGCAGCTATGTGATGCTATTATGTCAGTATGGACCAAAACCTCTGAGGATTTTTTGCAGAGCCTTGTTGAATCTGTTCCATAATGAAGGCAGTTCTGAAGGCAAAGGGGCCAGTTAATACATAATCTTATTTGACTGTGCTTTTAAGCATTGGTTGTTCAGTCAAGACTTTGCAAAGTAAGAATACAAAGATTGAGTATGATTGTATGATACATAATTTCACACAGCATCTAGTTTATGATTAATGTTTATAGTTGTTCAGTTATAACACACTTTAGTGCCAACCCTAGTTTATTTGGTCTTCTGTTCTGCCAATCATTTCCTTTCATTCATGGATCATTTTCAAAGATAAACTGGACTTTCACTCTGTGTACTTGGTGCAAAGTGACATTGTGATTATGTTTTAAGCCAGATTCACAATAATCTTTAATTTGTGGAGACCAGATTGTAAAGGCAGTTTTATAAGCAAGTGTGCCAACTTGATCAGTTTTACTGCAAGTCCTCTTAATTTTTAACCTTTCTCTAAAGCTTAAACAGATGCCAGCACCCACAGAAGGAGCACCAGTGTACACTGCCTCAAAATATTTCTCTCCAACATTAAGTAGCTAAAGAAAGGAGCCTTAGCTTCTTGTGCAAAGCCTAAATGGCAAGAAACAGTGAATAAAGCAGCTTTTGTTTTTCCAGTCTTTATTGCCCCATCTTCTTGTTCACCTTTCTGGAGCTCAGTAAATACCTTCAATTTCTGTATCCTATTGCTGCAACTGCAGTCATAATTACCCTTTTAATACCACCATTACTTCTCCATTTTTCCAAAATGACCTTTACTTTAGACCATTCAGCCCTGCAGCTCTCAAAGTGGAAGGGGCAGCTTTATCAGTTACACAGAATTACCCTTTATATGAGCTTTTAGTTTAGCTTTAGTTGGGTTCAGAATTACCCAACTTTAAGAGCTTTTTTCAAAAAAAAATTTTTTAAGCTTGTTAGACCCATGGTGTGGCAGATTTTTCTCTATGGAGTGAAGTGCAGTGCCAGTCAGACAAGCCTTTTATGTGCAGAAATAGAATGTAATTTTCATATAACTCTCCTTGGCTTCTTTAGATATTTAATTAGGAAAATAACAAGTGTGTTAGCATGCCCTTTAATCTTTTATGAAGCACATCAAAGACGGTAATGTATGAAGTACATTTGAATAACAGACTAACAATACAAAATATTTATTTCCATCCATTTATTAAAGACTTGCATTTTTTCTCTTAATTGATTTTTAGCTAGTCTACATGCATGGCTTTGAGATTCGGAGAAGTTATGTCAAATAAAAATATATGTCTTTAAAGAGAACAAGTCGGCAGATGATCTCCAGTCACACAAATGGGATTAAGTGTTTCTTAACAAAAAACTGGAAGGGATTTTTATATTTTAGTCCTAAGCAGTTGTTTTGCATTGTGTACTTGTTAAATGCATGGACGTTCCTGGAAAGGATGTCACTATAAAGGACTTAATGTACTTTTCTGCATTAATGCAGATATGCAGACTTTGTGTGACACAAAACCCACCACAACTGGCCTAGCTATAACCCAAATAGCACATTACGGCATGAAGTAAAAGGTAGTCCTTTACCAATTGTTTGCATTAGGGGTGGGCGATATGGTAAAAATGTTGTCTTGATAATGAAAGACATCTTCACGATACACAATATGTATCGCGATAAATGTTACAGTAGACAAAATGCATCATTAACTACGGATTCTTTACTAAAAAGCACAATTCAAATATGATCCCATACTTGGGATAATAGTAATGTGATTTTTGTTCAAAATGTGCTGCACTTTATCCAAATAAACAGGACTAATTGCACTTTTTATAATGAAACATGCACTGGTTCAGTGTTCTTTAAGCACAATCTGTCATAAAAAACAAAATATCACAATATGATAAAATATCGTCATATTGCCCACCCCTAGGTGATATCTTGATATAATGTGATATACGGTGGCTTCGGTCTGTTGGTTGTTTAAAGCAAATAAAGGCACGCTGCTTTTAAATAGGCTTGCACTGATGTAGTTTTATTACTGATCACCTCACACAACAATATACAGTCGATTCCGGTTAATGGGACCACATCGGGACAAGATCGTTTTTGTCCTAATAACCGGCTGGTCCGATTAAACGAACATGCCCTGTATTACAAGACGAGACGTGCTTTATAACATATTAAATGTTTATCAAACCTTTATTGTGCGATTTACAGGTGTAGCGAACGTACAAACAAGAACTACTGTTGCTTACCAACTCTGTTCATTGAAAAATACATTTGCAAACAAGTTTTTCGAAACGATCTACAACACAATGTATAGATACTCAGCATTCAAAGCATAATACTGTAAAAAACAAGTTATTACTAAATTCCAGTCTACATTTGAAGAACTTATCCAGTGTGATATCCGCTTTTGCTGTGGCTAAGTGGAGCCTTTTTTTTGTAGTAAATGGAAATGATAGGCAAAGACCCCTAGGTGGCAGTAGAGTGCTGAGTTCGTCAGGTACTTATGCCAGAGATGAAGAGTTTCTTCATGGATATAATGTATTTCTTATTCGCTCTCACGTTCTTTGGTCCGATTAAGCGGAATTTTGGTCCAAATAATCGAATGACATTACACATATATAACAGGATTTGTTTCGGTACTTTAGGATTTGGTCCCAATAAGCAGCTGGTCCCATTAACCGGAATCCACTGTATTACGGGGACTGAAAGCTAACATACCGTGGTAAGTCTTTCTAGCGCGGCAAAACGTTCCTCCCATGTAGCAGCGGACTTCTCAAAGGCCTCGTGCCTCTTGATGAGCTTTTCTACCTCGTCCACACTCTGGCCCACCTCTCGGCTGGACAGATATGGCTCCTGACCCAGCAGCCAGGCCTCAGCCACCCCAGCATCCCGAGAGAACTGATGCACCTCCAACACTAGCACCGAAACAGATAGCTAAAGCAGTATACACAGTGGATCTTAATTATAACAACTCGGCTTTGTGATTTACCCAGTCGCAGCCATTCCCATCGATCCTCCCACTTGTCAATCATCTCTTTCCTTTTGTCTGTCAGCTGGAGTAACTTCTCTTTGATCTAAGAACAAATATAAATAAATCTTAGAATATTTTTAAAATGTAGTATCTTTACATTTTTGTATAGCCCTTAACAAACAAACAAAAAAAGAGAAATTTTAGCTCATTTATTAATTACAAAAAAACCCTCAATATTGCATTAACATAAGTATTCAGATCTTTTACGCAGTACTTAGTTAAAACACATTTGGCAGTGTTTACAGCCATCTGTCTTTTTGGGTATGAGGCCACAAGGTTTGCACACTGGATTTTTCTGGGGTATTCTGTCTTTCTGTACCGCAGATCCTCTCAAGCTTTGTCAGGTTAGATGAGGCTCGTTGCTGGACAACTATTTTCAATGCCTCCAAATATGTTTGTTTGTGTTTGATACAAGGCTCTGGTTAGGCCACTCGAGGACATTCAGAGTTGTCCCTAAGCAACTCCTGTGTTGGTTACAATTAATTTAAGTGTCCAGTTTGAAGGTTCACCTTCAGCCCACGTCCCAAGTGCTCTGCAAAAGGGTTTCTCTAGGAAGAGTCCTAGTTGTTCCAAACATCCTCTATTTGAACTGGAGGCTCCCAAAACCAAGTGTCACAGCAAATGGTCCGAATACTTAGGTTTCTATCATTTCGTTGTACTTTCTCATCATGGTGTATGCACTCTATAAATTCAAGGTATAGACATTTTGACCTCTGACCTCTTCAGATGCGTAGTGTTTGTGTGAGAGTAAAGTTTTCCCCAGTTCTACACAGGTTGTGAAGCTATCATTGCGAGCATCGATCTCCGCCTTGATGCCTTGGTGATTGTTCATTAGAAGCTCCACAGAAGAAACATCCCTATATAAACAAATGAACGTCTTTACGTCACCAGAAAGTCCAGTTCCAAATCAAAAAAGGCATGCTGGGTATATAATGAGCCTACAATACAGGGACGCACCGTATAAAGTCAGTTGAACAATATCTGCTTAGATTAGAGTCTTGTTGAGAGTTAGTGTCTATTTGTGGCAAAACCTGACGAACTTTGGTGGGAGGAAAACGGCCGAGTAAGAAGTGCCGAAACGCAGCCACCATTGTAAAATGAGTTCAACGCTTTCAATACAATAAATTACCCAAGATACTCAACACTACATTTTGTGTGTGATTGACACCAAATGTATGTAAACGTAAGCATGGATAGGCTGTTATATACAGTATACACAGTGGGGAAAATAAGTACACTGCCAAAGAATTTAGAGGTCTGTAATTTTTTAATCACAGGTACACTGCAACTGTGAGAGACAGAATAAAAAAAAAAATCCAAAAAAATTACATTGTGTGGTTTTTAAGTAATGAATTATCAATTTACTGCATTAAGTAAGTATTAGATCACCTAGTAACCATCAAGAATTCTGGCTCTCACAGACCTGTTAGTTTGTCTTTAAGAAGCCTCCTATTCTGCACTCATTACCTGTATTAATTGCACCTGTTTGAACTTGTTACATGTATAAAAAAACACTTGTCCACACACACAGTTAATCACACTCTAACCTAAGGACACCAGGGACAAAATTGTAGACCTGCACAAGGCTGGGATAGGCTACAGGACAATAGGCAAGTAGCTTAGTGAGAAGGCAACAACTATCAACGCAATAATTAGAAAATAGAAGAAACAAGATGATTGTTGATCTTCATTGATCTGGGGCTTCATGCAAGATCTCACCTCGTGGGGTAAGAATGATTCTGAGAAAGGTCAGTCATCAGCCCAGAACTACATGGAAGGACCTGGTTCACCAATGAACATCTGGATGATCCAGAGGAGGCATGGGAGAAGGTCATGTGCTCAGATGAGCTTTTTGAAATGAACTCTAAACGCCGTTTTAGGAGAAAACAACAATGAAAACACCGTCCCAACCGTAAAGCATAAAGGTGGAAACATCATGCTTTTGGGGCTGCTTTTCTACAAAGAGGACAGAACGACTGCAAAGTACTGAAAGGAGGATGGATGGAGTAATGTATCATGAGATTTTGGCCAACAATCTCCTTCCCTCAGTAAGAGAACTGAAGATGGGCCGTGGCCGAGTCTTCCAGCATCACAATGACCTGATACACACAGACAGGGCAACTAAGAAGTGGCTCCATTAGAAGCATCTCATGGTCCTGGAGTGACCTAGCCTAGTCTCCAGACCTAAATCCAATAGAAAATATTTGGAGGGAGCTAAAACTCAATGTTGCCCAGCAATGGCCCTGAAACCTGAAAGATCTGTATGGAGTCGGCCAGAATCATGGTCAAGAACTATAGGAACCATCTGACCTCTGTAATTGCAAACAAAGGTTTGTATTTTTTTGGTATTTTTCTATTGTATTAAATATGATTTTTAAAAAAATCATCATTTTTTTAGATTCTATGTCTCACGGTTGGTGCACCTATAATATAAATTACAGACCACTCCATTGTTTGTATGTGAAAAAACATGCAAAATGGGCAGTGTATAAAATACTTATTTTTCCCATTGTACATTAACTAGCGAAGGTATGTGGACACCCCTTCTAATGATTGAGCCCTGCTATGTCAGCAACACTCATTGTATTATGAATGTGTAACACTATACGTAAACTCTATACTCTTGTTTTGAATGGATTTTTTGGATGGCCGAGATTTTTTCTATAAAATTCATATTTAACTCACCGTTAAATATAACAGAACAGTTTCTTTTCATTTCAATAGAGAAAAGGCACTTAACAAACATGAATGGATGAAAAAGCTTCATACATCATGTTGCATACCTAGGTTTCTCCTGTGCATCAATGAGCCTGATGACATCCTCCATCCAGAGCATGAGATCACGCACCATACTGAAGAAGCGGAACTTGTCGCTCGTGTCGATCAGACGGACTCTACGGGCATCGCATGCTTCCAGCAGAGATCGCCAAGCATCCAGGACTTCAGCCTCACGTCGGTGGATATCTTCGGCTTTCTCCCCAGCGTAGGCTGACTGTAGTCGTGCAGCATCCTCCTGCAGCTGTTTGACCTGTACCAAGTGCAAGGTAAGTGTTTATATTTTCATATTTTAATAAACATTAAAAATAATAAGAATAAAAAATTATATATATATATATATTACAAATAAACAGGAGCTTCTGTCCAAATGTTTACAAATATCAGAGCAGGACCATAAGCAAATCTATTAACTAGGCTATAAGAAAGTGTGTGATTAGATAAGCAAGAGCACACATATATACAAGCTAACTTTAACAAGATCAGAGCTAATCACCCCCACCCACCTGTGTTCCCAAAGCCTGGATGTCGTGTTCAAAGGTGGTGTGCATTCTCTGCAGTGCCTCCACTGTGTTCTGGTCTCGGCCTAACTCTTCTGGGATCTTCTTTTTTTTGTCCTGGATGCGTCCCAGGACCTCCTTGGCATCATGGTAGAACTTGTGAAGCTCATAAGAAGCAGCCAAGATCTGTGTACGAGTGTCGATTAGCTCCAGCAAGTCAGCCCAAGCGTCATTGAGTCCATCCTTCCATTCAGCAATGGTGGCGGCGTCTGCATGACTGGAGTTGATCAGGTCATTAGCCATTTTATTGACAGTGTCGACGCGCTCCTGCCCGATGTTCCCTGTGTCACGAGCAAATTCTCTAAAACGTTCCTGTAGCATCTGTATAATAACAACAAAAGAAAAAAAATCACTTACTTTAATGACTTACTTCAGTTTACAGTTATATTGTCTTACATTCTTAGAGTGATATAACGCTAGTTATCCACCATATTTTCTGTGCATGCACATTGATGTCTTACAGTCACATGTTCGTAGTCCTGGCCCAGTTCATGAGATCCTGCTACCACCTCTCTCTCAGCAATCCACTGCTCTAAATCATCCACCTCGCGGTTCAGCTGGAAGAGGCAAGATCTTTCATCGAGTTTCCCACGTCTTTCTTCTGACAGGTCTTTCAGGCCCGCATACAGCTTGTCCACTTGTGACTGACGCATGCCAATTCTCTCACTAAGGGATGATATTATAAGCAGTTCATGGTTTACAGAAACCAATTAACCATATGCATGCCTTTGGAATGTGGGAGGAAACTGGAGTACCTGAAATTAACCACACAGATAAAGGAAGGACAGTAGACTTCACACAAGTGGATATTTATATAACAGGAATATTTATATAATAGGAATCTTGTTTCCATTATTTGTTATTGAGTAACTGTTTTCTACTGGGTTCATCAAATAATGGAGCTGTTTCTTTTCTGGTTCTATTAGATTTAATTGCTGCATTTGAAACTATAGACCATGATATATAGGTATGAACATTGACGTAACGATGAATAATGATATATTACTGAACATGCTAGAAAGCACTATAGGTATTAAGGGACTGGCACTTTCCTGGTTT
>JAYJMA010018562.1:0-12277 GCA_036873895.1 Parotocinclus cabessadecuia
TATATATAATTTTATTTTTCTTGGGATATGGGATTCATTTTATCTGCTAACAACCACATGACCAGGAAAATATTAAGCGGTGTTACCAGGCATTTGGACCGATTCTGATTCTCAAAACAGTAGAACATGTCTGAAGTCAAACGCACTTGACCATTCTACATTCAGATCTTTATTTGAAGAGGTTGTTACCGATAGATGCCATTCACACAATGGAGTTAAAGGTGGATGGCCAGCATCTAAACTTGTCTGACCTCTTGAAGCATCATCAACAAAGCTCAAGGAGACAGGCTGAAATATTCTCAAGCCCACTCATATCAGAGTGATTGACTTTCCAGTCAGGTACTCTGTCTGTCAGAGACCTGTTCTAGCACTGCCTCTGTTCTAGGCATGGCAGATTAGACTGTAAGTCCAAAGGGAAGCCAGAGGGCTTTTGCCTTTTGAAGCAATGTGCAGTCAAACCAATGCCATGGTGCAAGAGGTACCAACATGTCTGGTAACTTTTTTTGTTCAGTTTCATTTTTTTTCCTTTCCTGGGATATAATTCTAAACCAAGTGCTTGACCTTAACTGATGATTAGCTTTCAAGAGAGAATCAAAGAGAACACCTGTGACAGTTCATTCGGCACCTCAGTTCCATCCTTGGGAGATCTTGCAGAAGGAATTATCTTTATCTGGAAAGACCATAGCTCCTAGGGACAGACTAATTCCAAACTCCTAGGGTGAACAGATCGAATCTTGTAATGAATTTTTAAATGGGCTGAATAAAACTATCCTATCAGAAGCTATGGCTGTGTCTGAATCAATGCGAACAGACTGGTATACTTTAGTAAGTAGGACATGATATTTGCCTATGGACCTAGAAAGTGTTTCTGCTTCCCACTGACCCATGAATTTTACTACATGACTTGACTACATTTCTGACTCTTACACATCATAGCCATATGTGCTTCACATAACTACTATATGGCCCAAGTTTGTTTCAGTAAAAGCAATTAAATTGTATTGAAGAAGCTGATGAAATTTTTTTCTTTAAATCTCATAACTATATTTCCCAAAATCCACCAATTAATCAATAGCACACATAATTGAATCTAATCGAAACTTTGTCATAAAAACACAACACATGCATGAAATAAGCCTCTCGGACATAAAATATTTACGTTGCACGTTTATGGTGGTAATAAATGTCTCCTGCAGATGGTGTTGCCTGAGGGGCTATAAACACCCACAGGGCATACAATGGGAATCATTCACTGAGAAGAGGTGGTACAGCGCAGTGAATGTCTATTTTGATGTTTGGAAAATTAGTTGGAAATCAGATATTAATGATGAGAAAATTGAGTGATTGCATTTGGGTGTGCCAAGGCCCAGCGTGAAGTAAGTAGCTGAATTTGAAGGAGTATTGAAGCATATTGTCATATGGGTCAACAACTAGTGGCAAATATCCCAGTACTACAGGAAATTCTCATCCGAGTTGTAGCCCACCAATGAACCTGATGGACAGGGATGACTGGAATGTTTCACCGTTTGTATATATTGAATAAATAAATACTGCATCACTTCCAGGCAAGAATTGCTTCTAAAAGTCAACACAGGTCTTTTACAGCCAGTTTCTGAGAGAACGCTTTGTAGATAACTGAGAACATACAGAGCAGAGTTACACACAAGACCTTGCCATGATGCCCAGTTAACAATAGGGCACAGACATTGGTCTGTTCATCAACGGAACATGTTGTCTGGTCAGTGTTATCTAGCAGTCACACATCTGGACTGTGCTGCAAAATCACCACATGCAAATTCACTTAAATATTTAGGACTACCACAGGCATCCACGAAATTTGTCGAACTGCACAATTCTTTGATACAAGTGGCTGAACATTGGTATAAAATACATCCATTAACTTTTACAGTCCATGCCAAATCTATTTTAAGCTTATAGATGTATTATGCACTTTTGCATAAACTACAATCTACTACATTTCTTTTAAAAAAGATTGTAAGAATGTTAAGAAATAAGAATGTCAAATCATTCATACTCTGAAGAACACTGAAGTTGCCACAAATGTTCTCAAGTCTTTTTTTGACTGTCTCTGTTGTTAATGTTCCATATCTATCAGCACATCTCTAGGATCACTAAGAAATGTCAGTAGATAATTAAATGTTATTGTGGTCCTAAGGTAGTGTGATGATGACTGACTCCACGTTAGCTGTTGGCGGTGCAGAGATTGACGTTTTCTTCTTGAAAGGCTGGGACATGGATAATAGCATGGTGACCAGTGCTCTCAAGGTTAAATTCTCCCATCAAAGAAGATGCATTCCTGCTCTGTTTGGAGGTGAACATTGTTGTGCTGTAGAACACAATAAAGGGTGCTCAGGCCAATACACTGAGTTATTCTTTCTTGTACTTTGTATATATTGCATATAAAGTATTTTTCTTAAATTCATAATAGTTGTTTGCATGGACCTTTACCATTGTGTTGGACTTGTATACATATATGTTATCTTCTGCCAGTGACTGAAAAAATAGGTGTGCCATCAACAAAATGTTTCCCTGTGATGGGACAATACAAGGACACACACGTCTAGAGCTCTGGAGTGTGGTAAAGGGACTTACCTGTGTTGTTATCTGCATGTTAAATTTGGCTGCAGGACCCCCTGGCTAGCTTATGGTCAATAACTGTCACTCTGATGTCATCTGTAATTTGATGCTCTTGTCCTCCTCCTTTTCCTTTTACCCTGTGACTCACTGCTCTCCTCTCACCACTGCTTCCTATTCTTTGATTTCTTGGCTGGTTGTTGGGCTCAATTTCACCAGACACGGAGCTTACCTGAGGCCAATTTTTATGCATGCATAACATTTCCCTCTTTGGTTGATTTGACAATTAGAACAATGCATTAAGAATTCAGCTTTGTGTTTAGACAGTGACAGCTGTGTGCTATTTATGTTGCACTGAAGAAACAGGGGTTCAGTGTTTTGAGTGGCAGTGCCTTCTGTAAGACAGCATGAGGTTAAGTGTGCTTTTCTCTAACGCTTGGAAAAAAAACTGTTTAGTAGATTGGCAAATAGTGGTTCTTGAAGGTTTGTGAGAATTTTAGAATTGTCTATATTTTTGCATAGCTATGCTGTGAAACATCAGGTTTTCACAGTCCTAAAAGAATATTATATGCGCTGTTACTTTCAGTCTATGGTTTGACCATCTTGTGTAGCCGTTACTGCAATTGAACATTTCCATAACTGTTGGTTAGTCCTGCACATCGGCTTGGAGGAATTTTAGCCCATTCCTTTATATATATCAGCTTTGACTTAAATGTTAGTGGGTTTTGTCACATAAACTGCATGCTTCCACATTTCTATTGCAATAAGATCAGGACTTTGTGATCAGGATATGTGTTTATTTGTTTGTTTATTTCTTTTGCCACACGTTGGTATAGCTGCTTTTATGCTGCATGACCAGTGTTTGCTTGAAATTTAGTTCATGACATTATTTCTGTAGAATGTCTTGGCATAATTAAAAAAAAATGATGGCTAGCCATCCTCGCCCATACGCAGCAAAATAGATCAAACAATTATACTACCACCACCAAGTTTCACAAATAGGATAAGGTTCTAAAGGAGTAACAGTGTTTTCTCCAGACATAATGCTCCACCATTATGCAGTATTTGTTTATATTTTGGTCACATCCAAACACAAACCATTTTACCAAACCATGTGACAAAGTGCAAACAGGTACCAATGCTCCTTTTGGTGAACAGTTGCGTCCTTTTTGCAACTCTGCAATTCCTACCATTGTTGTTCAGTGTTCTCCTGATTTTATATTTATGTTGATTAGCCAATGAATCAACCAATGTGAAATGAACCCTTAGTTGCCTCAGTGATATGCTGATTTCTGTTCTGATTTTGATTAAATGCAATGGCATGATACTAAATTACCCATCTTATAGTAAGGACTGTGCTTACTAGCCTCAGGTGTCCAGGCTAACATCCAGGGTGTTCTCTTGCTAATATATTAAATATCCATATATGTTTTTCAATATTGTGTGTCTCTGTTTTCAGATTGTCTGGCTTTATGTTACCTTCGCCAATAGTGAGTTCAGGATCTATACTGGCACTTTGGTTCACTACAGATTTTGCTGTGAGCGCTCAAGGATTTAAAGCAATCTTTGAAGGTAAGAGAATTTGCTTTCTTAAAATTGTATTTAAAAGCATTTTCTTTCAAATATCCCTGAACAACTTGATGCTAGGATTGTTGACTTATTACATTATGGACAAAATTACATATTAATTAGGTATCACGGTCACAATGTCAAGTTTTCTTATTACACTATACAGCAGTGCACCAACTTCTTTAATTGGCACAAATAAATTAATACTAGGAAACTTCACAACAGTCACACAGTTTAGCATCCAGCATATCGTGGATGATAAATAAGCACTGTAACAGCAGATTAAGTGGGAATTAAATATGGCGTATCACTTCTGTCTTTGCCTCAGAGGTATGTCCCTTCCAGCTGGTTGCAGGTCTTGGGTAAAAGTAGATTTATAGTCCTTGGAAGCACATCATTTGGCTTGTTCAATTAGTCGAAGGATTTAGGGAGGCAGCCCACTCTCTGCCAGACCAAATTCAATTACAGTTCTGCTATTGAGAAAAATTAGGGTGTGGATATGATTACATACAACACATTTTTGTTAACTTTTGTGATTTTTCAGTTTAATGATAGACAAACCAGTTAATGCTGAAAGTGTACCTCTCTTTAACACAGAGGGTCAGAGGCTTAAGCCAAAAACCATAGATTTTTTATGACGCTTAAATATTAGTGGCACTTCACCCATAGTCTCATCTAATTTAAATTTCCAGCTACTTAAATGTACGGAACTCGGTGGACTCAACCATACGCCTCGTGAGACCTTGGGCTTATGAATGATGCACAATCATGTCACTTCTTGGCTAGAGAGACCTATTTTCATGCTTCATTCCCTGTTTAATCTTCTGCTGAATATGGATAATATCATCATAATTCAGCTTCCTTTTGGCCCGGATCTTTTTGGTACAAGCAGCTCCGGAAGGCTTTGCAGATCTAAAAGTCACATCCCTCTCATTTGGCATCAGTTATTGTTTGGTGCCAGAAAGAGACAAAAAAAACAGTTTTTATGACTAAATGGAAGTTGTTGAGACACTGCTGTGAAATGCAGATGTTCTCACAATGCGTGCTTTGTGCAAGCTGAGAGACAAAATACCTCCCGTGTGAGGTATTATTCCAGCATAATACCAGACACTGCACACACAATCTCATTACACACCTAAGTATCATGATCTCATTATGTACATAACTGTCTCCTATCCTGTGCCCTTCACTTTGCTCAGGTCATACAATCAGCAGTACATGCCTTGCTGCACAACATATTTGAGGTATTTGATGCTGCTGTTCACTCAAAATGGTCATCACAAACATGTCTATAAGCATTATTTAGCACTTGCTGTCACTACCGTTGAGATTTCATACATTTTAAGCTTGTCATTTGTAAAATGTACAAATATAGTAAGGTTAGCAATGTTGTTTCTGCTTTACAGTAATAAATTAGGGCACGGTGAACTTGAGACATTTATAAGGAGACAAGTATTTTGCATACTTTTCACAGTTAAATATGAGGCGTGTGTCAATGGAGTTTAGCTCCATTTGATCATTGTTTAAGAAGAGCATCATCTGAAATTGTAGACTGTAGGTTAAGAGGTGCTTAAGTTCATAATGTGCACATCCACATGCTAAAGCGAATAGCAATATTTCTTCATTGCCTATATGATTCTGCTTAGATCATGGCATGGGCTATGACACCACAGGTTTCCCAGCAGCCTTTAGAGTAGGCTTAAAGGCCATTACAGTGCTGAATGGCACATTAATAGTGGTGGATGAATACAGAACCTAGGGGCAATTTTCCTCCCTTAATAAACTACGAAAACCATTGTTTGCTGCTAGTAGTGCAGTTACTTAAAATAAATAGATAAATAATAACAAATGATAATAAATTGAACATTTTGGCAAGTCTTAACCTGAAGCTACACACCATGTATTTGTCATGTTTGCACACTGAATATGTTATTGAGAGATAGATCAACAGACGGGGAATAGGGTTGCACTCCATGTTTATGAACACTGGTTACTCTTGTTTTAATCCTTATTTGGGGTTATGTGTTTTAGTCAACTTTGAGGGAGGAGTAAATTCCTGAACACTCATGAAAGGAAAATGATTGAGATTTAAAGTGCAACACACCTACCGAAGTTATTTTCTTTATTACAGTAGAGTTTTTTATGATTAATTTTACTGTTGATAAAGAGCCCAGATAATAAATATTATATTTGTCAGGAGTCTAAGAAAGTAACAGAACAAAGCAAAAGTGCATTTTTTGAACACAAACAATAACTACCTTGAACATATTTAGCAACATATTCATGCAATTTTATATTCTTTACAGTGAGCAATTCAGGCACAAAGTACTACTCTTCTTTTTGAAGTTATTGTCAATGGCTAAGCAGACAACTGGCACTACTGTTTATTTGCTAGGCAATTTTTTATTGTCTGGGAACTTGAGTAACGTGTGGGGTCATGGAGGGGAGATGCTACACATGCACAAGAAAATTCGATCTTGGAGCAATTAGGCATTATGAGTGTGCAGAGACAAGTGTTGTGTTGCGTACATGATTATATAACTTCTGGGTCAAAAATGAACCCAAGACATTTTTTACCCTGTTGGTGTACAGCTTTCATGAATATATGTCAAAACATTGCTTTGCTTTTTCTAACGCTTTTTCTAATTGTGATCAGTTTAGAAGAAGGCATTACATTGCACATTAAATAAAAGCTGTTTTTCTCTGCTAAAAAATGGTAGTGGATCAATTTTGACAATGCAAAGTGTAACTGGTTAAATATTTGTTCTATATCAATACTTAATATCATGGTTAGCTTGACTACTGACCCACAGGCTCCTTATTAATTTCTGCAAATGTAACTGCTCAATTAGATTTTCCCCAGTATTGTACTTATTTGTTATTTCATTATTAAGTGTGTGAACGTTCAGTAGATATGCTTAGTGGTTGTATGAGAAGACAAACAATTGTTGTAGTCAAGATAATCATGAAAGCCAGGACACTGGTCTTTGTAACATTTGCATGTCTTCCTCATATTTACATGAGATTCCTCTGGGTACCTGTTTTGTTTTCCATTCCAAAAAGATATATTGGCTAATCAAAAAGAGTGTACTTATGCATGTTACCCTGTTATGTACTACTTTTTGCATGTTGGCATATGCTCCAGATTACTGCTATTAATAAGTAGGATGAAGTAGTTTCAGAAATTAAATGAATGTTTTAAAAATATACTCACTACTAGCTTCACTTTTAAATATAGTGATTGGTAGGCACTATTTGGTTTAATTGATATGGTATAATAGACACTGCTTTAACATTTGATATTCCACATGATCTATGGAAGCATTTTAATCACAGGAAACAATGCTAACAGTGTGAAGCTTTTCAGTCTGCTGCAGTTTAGTCATTTTGGTCCCTTAAATTAAGTATTGCACCAGACCTTTATCAAAAAGACCATTCTTTTTTCTTTGAGAACATTGAGATTTAGATAAGGCAAAGCACTAGTACAGACACTGGTCCAAAAGATAGAAATCAATTGATTTCCCTACTTACAGCAAAAGTTCTATAAAGGTAGGTGGTCTGCTAGACATGATGAGAGCCCAGTCAACATTTAATCAACCCAGTGGAGCTGAGTGTGATAGAAAAGCTGGACAAGAAGAGAGATCGGATTACACTCAGCGTCTCACTTCAGTTATCATGGGTACAGCTCTTCGTCTTTTTGGACACCACCTGAGTCAGTCCTTCTTTAGATTTGGATTGAAAGGGATTGGTGAAGTAGTACAGGTTACACACACAGCTCCACTCAGTGTGGCTAATAAACACCTTATTGTGTGGGTTTTATTCAAGGACAAAGCACTCTTACAAAATTATATCACTTTAAACTTTTCTCACAGGCACTGAAAACAGATAAGTGCATGTAAGTGGTCAGTTCAGATGTAAATAAAAGACTAAGAAGGTGGTTACACTGTTGTCATAAAGGGATGGACATGGTCAGCAACAAGACTGTGGCATTAAAATAATGCTCATTTCATATTATTAGTCCCAAAGTGTGCCAAATAAAATATACCCTACAACCAGCACCAGCCTAAACTATTGATACAAAGCCGAATGGATCATGCTTTCAGGTTGTGTATGCCAAATTGTGTCTCTAGCATACTGATGTCATAGCAGTAATCAGAAGACTCGTCAGACCAGGCAATAATTAAGTCATTAATTGTCTAATTTTGCCTAGGTCCTGTACTGTAGTCTCAGTTGCCTGTTCTTAGTTGACAGAGGTGGCACCTGTTGTCTGGACATTCCACTTTAGCATGAACAATGCACTTTTGCCCAGAGAACTGCCACTAGCTGAATATTTTCTCTTTTTCAGACAATTCTCTGTTAACTTCAGAGAAAGCTGTGTGTGAAAACCCTAGTAGATCAGCAATTTCTTAAACATTTAGATCCAACCGGCCTAGCACCAACAGCCATGGTATGTTCAAAACCACGTAAATCAGCTTTCTTCCCCAATGTGGTGCTCGGATTGATCTTCAATAGGTTATATTGTATCATTTCTATATTGGCTGATTATATATTTGCATTAATGAGTGTACCTACTAAAGTGACTGATGTATACCACCAGTAAAAAGCATATATGATATCTTTTGTCTAAAAGGTGGTTCAGTGTTAGGAGTTTATACTCCTAAATGTATATCCATTAGAAATAGGTCTTTTAGGTATGACTCTCAGCAGCTTATGTATGTGAAAAATGTTATAAATAATAAGAGTTTGATTCTTATTAGTATTTCTTGTTTCAGTGATCACACTCAATGCTGGTTTATTAATTTTAATTTGAACTTATTCATTTGACACCGTTTATGGTAATTGAGCCTAATGTTTGAGGTATTGTACAGCAATAAATTGAAAGAATTGGGCCTGGGACTTTAATTTTCAGTGGCACCCTAATGTAGAGTACTGTGCAAATGTCTTAGGACACCATTATATTTGTTATTTTAGCAATGGTATAACACTTAATTATTTCTCAGTTCTTAGTGAGCTTTAGCATATCTTAGCTTTTATTCCCTGATCTTCTTTTGAAAAAGTGATTTCTTGGCTGCTACCCCTCCAAAACCGGGGTCCTCATTTATGAAACACTGCATGGATTCTGGAGTGAAAGTTTGCGTACACACACAACCAGGATACGGCGTGCACACAAATAAACTGAGATCAATAAAACTTTGCATACGCACACCTGTATGGCTTTTCCTCTTTATAAATCGGGATCTTTTTTAAAATGTGGGCAGATGAACGAGCCTCATGTTCCACCTCCTCAAACCTACACCTGTCCATATATGGTCCATGCAAGTACCTAATGAATACTTTGATTGTGTCCCATTCATTTCTCATCAAAATAGGGGTGAGAACGGAGGAATGAGAGGTGGAAGTTCTTGTTTCTGAGATCGGGGCAAGAAAAAATTGTTGTTGGTGGCAACCGGAGAAGTAAATAATGCTCATAACTCCATGTTCACTTTCTATGAGAATGGCTTCAGTAGAACCCCTCTTAAGCAGCACAGTGAGTGAAAAAGAGGGATATGCTGATTTTTTTGGATAAGCACTGTCTATAAATGAGGCTCCAGATCCTGATCAAGCTTCTTCATACTGTATAAGTGTCAGAATATTAGTGATGCAAGTCATTTTATTTAGGCCATTTCTGAAGTCTTGTTTGCATTTAAAGTTGCGATCCAAACACAGGCAGAAGACACACATGACAGACAATCATTTCGGAGTTAGAGACTTAAGTGCTGGAACCTCATTTGTAAATGCATAGTGACATGGAAAAACTGATGAAACTGAACGAAATGCAGTACAAGTGTGATTCTGGCAGCACAGTGCTGAAATAAAACTCTACTACCATGCTACTACTATAGTGTACTGTCAACTTTCGTTTAGATAATAACCAAGACGAGAGACAAATAACATTTTTCCACCACTTGGTGTAGCTTTAATGCTTTAATGCTAGCAGTACTGAGAATGCAGCACAAACAATGGACAAAATATTACTCATACTGCTGTTTAGTTTTGGCAAGGGCAAACACAGGCTATTTCAGGTCAATACATCCATCCCACCCACATTGGAGCTCACTTTCTGTATTGAATACTCAAGATGCCAAAAGGAGGGAAATATGAATTTCTAATGACTGCAGAGTTTGTGGCGTAGCAGGTTTATGCTCATTTGCTGATGATTCAGATGAGTTGATAGGGAAGCATTGGTGCTGCAGAGGAGCAAAAAGTGGTTGATATTGGCAGTTTGTTATTCTCTTGGCAGTAAGCATTGTAGGTAATGCCCTTTTTCCACTGCATATAAGATGCAAACAACCTGCAAGCTTCCTCTTAGTAGGTGTTCTGAAATACTTGTTTCGCAGCAAATCTGGCACATCAGTTGCTCAGCCTACTTTCAGCCCCATCTTACCTCCTGGCATTATGTCACCTCTGCAATTTTCACAGGGGATTAAATATTTCCTGTGACACAATTCCCATGACATTTGGGGGGAATTTGTTCCTCATAAGGTACAGGGCACTAGGGCACTGGCATTCGCGCTGTCAACAAAGTGTAATGTAGGGCTCTTTTCCCTCGAAATTGGGTTTGAATTCCAGTGCAATTGCAGAAGATTCACATGGAAGATCCTTGTCATTTCATCTCATGTTTAATGCATGGTGACATGAAGGGACAGTGTATTACAAATATTAAATTGCGTTATGCACATCCTGTAAAATCTGTCCACTTAGATACAGTGATGACAATATTAACATGCTAGTATCGATAATAGACTGACTAAATCTAGCTTTTATTCTAACTGTTGATCTGTTAACAGAAATCAAGTGTTGCAGCTCAGCTGCCTTTGTATTCCCTACACGATGTGACTGAACAGTGACACAATATGACCTTTTTTCACTGAGCTTAAATGACACATTCGCTGGTATAATTTACAAAAAGAAGTGCTCGCTGGAGGGGTGTGAAAAGGAAGTACAGACTTGACTTATGGTTGCTCATTGCATCTCTCAACCTACCTTTGTGACATTGATTCTCTTGGCAGAGAGCAAACGTGACTTTTTATGGCATCTCAGCGAAGGTTTTGCCCCTAGCACAGGCAAGCTCACTTTGAATCCGCCCAAAGATCATAAGTGCTAGTAAATGGTTGTGGCCGAGTATATGTATGCACACAAAATATAGTGTTTCATATCGTTGTCCTTTATTCCTAAGTACAGTGTTCCACTGCTTGTCTATAATAAAATTAATAAATGTTAAATATTTAATCAGCCAATCACATGGCAGAGACATATATTTAGGCATGTGGACATGATCAAAACTACCTGAAGACGTTCAAACCAAGCATCAGAATGGGTCTGAAATAATTTCTAAATGTGTTAGTACCATTTACTTTGTTCTCTAATGGCTAGGACCCCCACAGGACCACCACAGATCAGGTACTATTTAGGTGGTGGATCATTCTCAGCACTAACACTGACGTGGTGTGTATGTTCCTGGTACAGTTGGATCAGACAGTTCTTTCACACTGATGTATTACTGTAAAAATATATGAATGAAAGATGATTCAGTTCTGTTTTATTTTTAAAGAATTTATAGGACTGCAACATGGGATTGTGTTAACATTAATTATTTATTAAATATTTCAGTTAAACTGACATTATGTTTGGGGAATTTTAAATGACTGCTGTTCTTTGTCCAGGAGTGCCAATAATTGCCTAGAATACAATATGTGTTAATTGTATACGCCTCTTCAAATTATTAAAAATGCAGTAATTAAATGTTTACCAACATTTTTTTACATTGTTAATGAACTTGTGAAATCCAATACCAAATAATCCAATATCTTACTGCAATATCCCATTGTTTGCTCATTAAACTCAAACTTCTCCCGGTGAATAGCGTAGCTTGCTTGCAAAATATGCTTTGAAACCCAAGACACAGAGCTAATAAACATTTATTGGAGGATATGTGAAAAAGCATATCTGTGTTTATTGGACAGTTGCACTTTTTATTTGTCTCAGCCTGATGCACAAATTGTCTTTTGGTGAATGTTTGACCTCTCGTGTGAATATTGTTCTTCACATGCATATACAGTACTGGTATATAGAC
>JAYJMA010018593.1:0-12275 GCA_036873895.1 Parotocinclus cabessadecuia
ACTCTCTCTCTCTCTCTCTCTCTCTTTCTATCTCTCTCTCTCTCTCTCTATCTTTCACTCTCTCTCTCTCTCTCTCTTTCACTCTCTCGCTCTCTCTCTTTCACTCTCTCTCTCTCTTTCACTCTCTCTCTCTCTTTCTCACACTCTCTCTCTAAGACTAACACATGCCTGTGTGTAAACCTCAAACTCTTACCAGAGGCAGGTCCATGAGAACTTGCATCCCATCTCCTGGACCCATGTGGGCTACATGATTAAAATTAGTGGGGTTGGAGATAAGCTTGGACCTCATTTCTGGATCCCGGAGCATCTCCCTGTTAGACAGAAATACAGATGATGAGTGGGTTTTTACTTGACCACTTAAAAAGCATCAACACTGCATTTGAAGTGGCTCCTGATAACTCGAGTGGTCATGTAAATAGCATGAGTTTTTAAGGTATCACATATATGCTTGGTTGCAATAAAGACAGCAATAGGCTGTGGGGGTGAGGTTCATTCCAAAACTAAGGCCTCATACCTCCTCTGCTGTATGCGCTCCTCTTCAGGAACCTTAAAGAGGAACTTCCTCTTGCTGCGTGTTCTCACCATCAGTTTCCTACTGTTGTCTGAGGTTTCAGGGATGGTCAGGTCGCATCCTTCTGCAGCAACAATGCCAAAAAAGATACACGTTATACATGATACACATTTATATTAGCAAAGCTTAAAACTGTATAGAGCCACTTTAAACATTTTATTTAGCATTACTTTTATTTGTTTTATAACCCCACTAAAATCTAGTGGTTTCTCCCCGTTATGGGTATCTCTTAACATTCACAATACCTTGTGTTAACTTGCACGTTGTGCAAACACCATATTGCTGGATGTTGCAATAGTATGTGGGATACTTTTAAAGCACATTTAAATCTTTGTACACATTTATACTGTGTTGCAAATACATTTCTTGTTTCTACTCTTTACTTCATGTCGTATTTTTATACCTTTCAGTCAAAGTAAATTTAAGAAGCACTGGTATTTTCCATACAGTCCCAACGTTTTCTGATTTGGGGATGTAAAATCTAGAATCTCAAACCATATCTAAAAAGGACATATATTTGGATCTCATCATAGTATGTTAGTGTGTTTGCTAAAGTGGATCATCATAATTTACAGACTGAAGGTACATTGGTGTTATAGTACTAGTATCCTAAAAAAATACTACTGAAAGAGTAAATAAGCAAGATGTGCCTGCAGCGTTGTTGCTGAAGTAGATGAGCCTGGGCTGCTCTGAACCTAGCAGGTTCAAACTGCCCTCCACATTCAAGGGTCTGATCTAGGAAAATACAAACAAAAACAAACTCAGTCAACAGGAGTCATCAGGCAAAGAAATGCATTACAGGAAGCAAAATGTAATCATCTCAATGATTTAATTACACAATTAGTTGCTGCTACATAATTGATCATATTAGGGATGCATATAGCTTATATAAGCCTTACAATGTAGTTTGGTATAGGGTTAGACAACCAGCTCTGTACCATAGTCCATACACCATAATCTTTGTTAGTGCCCTTTACTCTGCGACCTAATGGTCAGGACCCCCCCACAAGTCCTATTTGGGTGGTGCATCATTTTCTGCACAGCAGTGCCATTGGGGTTTTAAAAACCAACTACAGCAGCACTGCTGTGTTTGATCCACTCATACCAGCACAACGCATACTCGAACACCACTACATTAGTGTCACAACGACCCACCGCCTAAACAGTAACTGATCCATGATCAGTGGCAGGAGTTAAGAGTTTAACAGCAGAACTTCATTCGTGTGCCTTACCGGTCATGTGCATAACTTGGTAATTAGCTCATATTTGGACTAGGCAGACTTTTTTCGTGCAAGTTGGTTTTTTTTGTATATGATTTTCAGCTGCTTACTTGTGACAAACTGTAAATGCCATTTTAAGTGCATGTGCCTGTCCTATTGTAAGCACTACTACTTTATCACCATCTATATATTGTCTCTAACCTATAACTCACATCTCACATCTGTAGCTTCACATTCACCCATCAAGCTTATTGGCTCTCATCACACATCAGGGTCCCCATACAGTCATTTCTTATGGCTTTCCTCTTTATACGGTTTTAACAGTACATTAATGTATTTTCTATAATTATTTGTAGAGAATTTCCCTAAATTAAACATGCAGGGGCATTGGGGACGCTGATGCATTTAGGTACAGTTTGCATGGAGTTTTCTTGTAAGAATACATTTAGATTTCAGTAGCATAAAAACACTGTGACTATGCTAATATCTGATCAGCTTTCATTTCGGTTAACATGCTGTTTCACAGAACAGAACATAACCTGCACCTATGTGTGGCTTATATAAATATAGGCCAGGGCTCTGATTCTGGTGTTATATTAAAAAAAAAAAAAAAAAAAAAAAAAAAAAAAAAAAAAATGAAAGAAAAATATGATTGGTGCATCGCTATCTACAGATGCTCTGCAACGTATTATCATCCTCACCTTTCGTAATGAAATAGTTTGGACCCATTCTGTAGTGTGGACATCGAACACATCAACTCCATAGTCACTGTACACTGTTAGGTAAGAAGAGTTGGAGCCTGCAAGGAAACATGGAATGAGACTACGTTCATGCCAGAAGCACACTGGCCTAACAGCTCTCAGGTATATGCTATGCCGTGCATTACGAATAAGTCAGACACTGGCACGTACTGCAGGCAAGTGGTGTAGCAGGCCACATGAGCTCCTGGGTGCGTGAGCGGCGGCCCTGACCGTCTACGTAGATGCCGAGCTGGCTGAAGCATAGCAGTAACTCGTTGTTTCCCACCTCCATGGCGTGCAGAGCGTCCAGCGGCTGTTGGGCGAGGAAAGCCAGCGACGGGTCGGTGGGACTAACCAAGCTCACCGGTGCCGTCTCAGATTGCAACGCCAGTAGGGCAAACCCTGAAGGGTAGCCTACGCATACACGTCCACGCACCATGCCCAGCCACTGCACCACGCCAGGAGCCTGCACCTCCCACAGGCGGCGCACGTAAGGCTTGGCACGTGTGACCTCGTAACAGAATACCTGCCTCTTGACCTCAGCCATCATGTAGGATGGTCCGCCGGACCGCAGCGTGCCCACGCTCAGAGCCTGGCAGCCCTTTGTCTAGGCCAGCTTCAGGTCAAACGCCGTCTCCGCACCATCCAGGGTCCCCAAAGGGTGCAGGTGCACATGTCGGTTGCGGCCACACAGCAGCACCACCATCTTTTCTTTGGGGATTGGTTCAATCTGGTAGACCTTCTTGCAGTCGGCGGCACGTACGATGACTGAAGCAGAAAAAAAAGACCATATAACATAACGAAATGATGGCACAATGTTCATTTTGTTTACAAGGCTTATAGTTTTGTGTTTGTTTTTTTTTTAGATACCTAGTAATAGTAGCAGCAGTAGCGTTGTAATTAAAGGTGACAAAATTAACAGAGTGCGATAAGTTGTTATTTAATATATTAATATACAAGTTACCGTTTAACACAGTTTTGTTATATGACCACATCTGACACCTGTCCTTATCCCTTCTATTCTAAATACCACATACAGTCGTTGCTCACTTTATAACCTTTTTGTTTCTACACTCACTGTCAGTACCATCATTTCCACTTACCACAGAGCTGCACTCTGTAGCGACTGTAGTCCACCTGGTTATCCACACACTTTGTTAGTCCCCTTTATACTTTTCTCTAATGGTCACTATTGAAAACTCCAGCAGCACTACTGTGCCACAATCACTCATACCAGCACAACACACACCAACTAATTACACCACCAACATATCAGTGTCACTGAAAATGAGTCACCACCCAAATAGTACAAGATCTCTGGGGGTCCTGACCAGTAAAGAACAGAGTACAGTGGACTAACAAAGCATGCAGAGAAACAGATGGACTACTGTCTGTAACTGTAAAACTACTTAGTGAATCTATATGGACCTGAGTGGAAACAATTGAATGAACAATGTGCCACGATCATTAAACCTGCATGAAAAAAGGCGAGCAAACTGTATCGAATGCATAAACTCTCATAAACCACAATCATGAGTGCCGTTGGGTAAACACGAGTTTTATTAGTAAAGTGTGCGTATGTTAATGAATACCAAACGCTCGTTAATTGGTCGCATGTGCACGTTCCTTTAGAAATGGCATACAATTACCATAATCCACATCCACAAAAGACAAATAACCACTGTATAATAAAGGCTTTATTGTGAGGAACACAGCAAAATTCATCCAAAATGTCTCAGAAAAAGCAAACAACTGAAAGTTGAGAATGCAAAAGTATTCATCATTGTTATAGATATTCTATTTTGAAAGCTACTGTATTAGTTGAACCAACATATAATGAGGGCGTATTTCTAAATGAACAACCCAATCTGATCCTGTCCATGACTCATCGCTGGCAGTTTCGGGTGCTCATACACCATACCGAACAGTTACTGTGAGACTCTCGTCCAGTTTGACATGCTTCTGTTCATCCCCATCAATATGTCACTCGCTACTTAATTACGGTAACTGAGTTTGCTTCTCATTTGTGTAACGGAGCAACTTTCTTTCACATTTGCTTTTCTGATGATAACCTAAACTGTACTGCTGCTGTTAGGACAATATTATCTACATCCATTACAATACTACTGTTTACAGCTATACTTAGAACTATGTTTACTGTTTACATGCTCTTTGCATGTGCAATTTTAATTTAAATTGCAAGTGCCATTTAATTTTATTTGATTCAATTTTGCACATACTGCTTTTTTTAAAGATTACACTTGGAGGAACAGAGTAAGAATTTCATTGCACTGAACTCTTGAATCTGAATCTTGAAGCAGTACTTCAATTAAAGCGAAGACACTTTTGGTGTCTTTCGAACCTTACGAACAGTTTACATGTGTGGATCATGACCGTTTGTAGATTTTGTTTTTACGCCCTATAATTTAAGAACTACAAACATATTGAAGAAAAGCTGTTTTCCCAACAATTTACACCCAAATTTGTTCGGCTCGCATGTCATGAACGCGGCCCAGTGGGTGTAGAAACAAGGCGGCGTGCCTAATAAAGTGGCCACTAACTGTATAACACTACTAGCCTATATGGCTTTGCTTGTTATAGTGAAACAAAGATTTCATCACACACAGAGATATCATGACATCATCTCTGGCTCATTAGATAATGCCCTGTATATACTGCTACAATTAAGGAAGCTACAGAAATAAATGTGCTGCGATCACAAGGCATCATTCTAATAATCACTCTAAGCTATTTGGTGCGTACTGGATGATTACAAAGTTATTAATGCATTCTGGTGAAGCTTATATATATATATATAGTCGTATTTTAGTATCAAATATGTGCAAGATGTCCAACAGCATGAAATTGCCGTGATTTCACTTGAATAATTATTTGAATCTTTTGACAATACTAGTTATAATCAAGCTTAATCTCATCAGTAGGACTCTTACCATCTCTGGTGACCTCGACCACAAACAGACCCTCCTCTGTGCCCAATGCAATTCGCTCTCGATCTAAAGAAAAGGCAACAAAATCATTCAAACTCGATGTACGTTAATGATAAAAAAAAAAAAGACTATGCATACTACAACATACAGCAATGTCAGATTTAATAATGTTTGTGTTTAAAAATGTTACAATGTATATTTTTATTCCATTAGCAGTCACTTTATGGTGTGCTTTTGATAACTAGTGCGACTGTAGACTTTTGACTAAAGGGTAGACTTAAGTCACTCCCCAAAAACCATACTAATCTACCCATACTAAGTACAGCACCCTTTTGTTATTCACTTTCAATACATTGTACAATAATGATTTGGGAATAATTTGAATGTTTTTTTTTGCTCAGCAACACGATACAATTAGCAATTCTTTATCACTAAAATGCAGTTACAGTTAACGCTGAAATGTGTGCCATTTCCATGTTACAGGAAAGTTATTTCAATGTTATTTTGTGCTTTGGTGATATTTGTGGGATTCTGTTTGCTGCTGTTCTTTGAAGGTGTTAAGGGTGACGTGATACACTGACCAACGATAGCTGCAGACAGCGTGGATTTAATGGCAGGCAGGTTGCTGTCGTAGGCCTCATGCAGGACGTGTACTATTCGGTTCTTTAGGCTGTTCTTGGCCAAGATGCTCTGTAAGCCCTCCAGAATTCCCACCCACTTCCTCTTCTCTGCCTCACTCTCAGCTAGGACGAGTAGAGACACAGCCCGCACCGGTGAGCTCAGTGTAGACGAGGTCACCTAAGTATGGTACAGTAATAAAGAGATTTTAGAAAATAGATACATACGTGATGAGTTAACACTTAGAGAGAAACACTTTGAAATGAACCTACTCTGAATATGCAGGGAATATCCTTTCTTGTAGCATGAATCACATCCGATGCCAGCACAGAGCTCACCGAGAACTCTTCATCTCTGAAAGAAACAGGAATAAAAACAGGGGTTAAAACTGTTTCAGGAGTTCCTCACTGCTTCTCCGATACTCAGTTAATATTGTCTCACAAGCAGTAGTGAATTCCATTAGTAACAACACGTGATCGACATCTTGTTTTAGGCTTTTTGTTATACATGTCAGCAAGTCTGTATTTAGATCTGACTCTTTCCTTCACACTATAAGTAGCTTGTCTGAATAGTTGAACAGTTGGTAAAATAAAAGCTAAGCTTTCTAAAGGGCCAAAACAAAATACGATGGTCCAGTTTATACACTGCTCACAAAAAAATAGGGGAAATTTCACTATAGGACATTTCATTTTGAACTCTTGTGAGCAGTATAGATTGGACTATAGTATAGATTTTAATACCTATAAACACAATCAGCATAGGTAGGCCTTCTCTTCTATTGGACACAAGTTAGTTCCTGTATTTTTTGGCTAGTGCTTTTCTATATTGAACATCCAAAATTGTAAAAAGATGAATGCTTTTGAGGAGTCTTTAAACAATTAATATGTGATAATGTGATTAATTTTATCTACTGAAATACATTCCCTCCCCCATTACTGGTAACCGTTGAAAAGATGAACAAAAAGGATTACAAGAAATTCATGTTTCAGTGAATTACCTTCAGTTTACACTGAAAAACTCAAAACGTCCAACCTTTCACTGAATGAACTTCATTCTGAGAAAATTTTCTTAAAAACGTTTGCTTGTTGGCATTTTAAAGGCAAGTTTTATATCAAGGCAATTTCATGCCATGACCAGTGATTTATTTACTAATTTATTTCTTTTCAAAAGTCCATTGGACATTCAACACAGACCATTATCTTCAGTTTATCAAGAGTTCTGGTCTTTTGCTTTATGTTCCAGTTGTGCTACTAGGTTTGTATGTCCTCCCTGGTCTAGGCTTATTATAGCCTCGCACCTCTCCTGCAGCCCTGACTAGGATAAGTTTGAAAATATTAACTAGTGTATTTGGTAGTTTGAGCCTTTCCCGTTCTTGGCGGTACTTTGCGGTTAAGTGTCTTGTATCTGTCACAGGTTGAGGTGTGTTCTCTCCTTCAATCTGTCACAGAGCGTAAATACACTGCTCACATAAAAATGACCTTTTGTGAGCAGTCTAGTAATGTTAAAGTGTCTTACAGATGCTTAAGAAAAAGAGTAAGTGTAATATAACGTGTAATGTATAAGAGTGGGTTGGCCTTCTTAAGTCAGGGATAGGCGTTTAAAAAAATGCTACTTATCACTCAAAAAAATGTCCAAATCTACAGTCCAAATCTCCCGACAGATAGTGATGAGGATGTTAAAAGAGCCATAACTGACCTGAGGTCGAGGACTTGGCTGGCTACAACACCCGGCTGAGTGGACTTCCCTTCAGGAACTTCATACAGGAAGAGTTTACAATCACACACCACAGCATATGCTCTCTGCCAGCCCTTCTTCACCCCAGTAGGCTTCGGAATCTAAGAATTCAACACGGGTACAAACATACAGCTATTCACTTCGAGGTACATGGCTTAATGACTAATGAATTCATATTTCCTGAGCAGGAAAAGAGGAAAACAATACACAGCAGTGGAGTTTGAACTTAAGCCTGGTTTATGCTTAGAAGTGCTTCCTAGAGCCACTCTTATTAAAAGAGTAGAGGTAGCTCACTGTCAAAACAGAAACGTTCACTAGGTACGTTAAAATAACATGGTTACACAGCTCAGCACACTAACGACTCAAAATCCTTGAACAAGATAGCTACTGAAGCGCAAACAAACTGATAAAAACAATCAAAAAAATATAACAGCAAATCCCAAAACATGAAGGCAAAATCGGAAATGCAAGTGCAAAGAAGAATTTGCAGCAGCAAAGAACATTTGAAATTGCTAGAGCAAAATCAATTTTAAAGATGCAACAGTGAATTGAACAACAGAACAGCATGTCACAAACTCAACATCATATCAAAAAACACACAGAACAAACTAAAAGTATCAGGTTCATCATGCTCTGATCTTAAGTGTTACGGCTTTTCCCTACTCAGAGTCATAATCGTACATTACTGTATTTTATTTAATTATTATGAATTTCCTAAATTAGAAAAAATAAAGTTTGACGTGTGTATAACAGTTTGGGCTTTGGATGCAGTGGTATTAGGGTTGCTGGGTAGATGGTCGCACTCCACTCGTGTCTCTGACACATTTACGTATCAGTTGCACACCGTTTTTTGTGACTATGGAAATGTCTAGTCAGTATTCATTTTGCTCAACATGCTGTTTTACAGATGATGGACATTAAATGGTGCAAACCTGTAGCACAAAGTTCAGGTGTTTTACAGACTTGGACATGAAATATCTGTCCCCCCAGACATTCCACTCATCACAGGAACAAGGTTGAATCCAATCACATGCAACCATAAATCCCCTCTAACCAATTACTGGCTAGTGCTTGTCTGAGGGTTTCAGTAGTTTGTTCAGAAGATAAAATAAACCAGGCCATTCTGCTGCTGTATGCACTTACCCTGACAAAGCCTTTGTAGGCTGTGCCAATGCCTCTCTGCACATCAATACCCAATGGCCTCTTGGCCTGTTCTGGTGGAATAGGACACACCTGAGGAGCGTTGTCCTTACAGGACACATGACAGATGAAGGAACACACTACATGAAAGAAAAAAAACAAGATAATTCAGTCAGTGTGCTTGCAAATAAAATGTTTAATGTCACTCCATAAAACTCTATTCAAACGAACTTCATTCCAATCATTGTGAGCTTTAGCCCATTTTAGGCTTTTCACCCCGTTCCCCTGTTCTGAAAAAGTATTTTTTGGCTGCTACTCTTCTGCTGATCAAGTTCCCTTGAACTCTAGAAGGGTTAACCTGACACCCTGATAAAGCTTAAAGATGCTGCTACTGCTCAAGTGTAAAGGGAGGCAAATACTTCCCACTGTAGCCCATAGAAGCGGTTTCTTTTTTTTATTTTTTTAACTACTATATACACTGCACTGCAAAAACAATGGCATATAATCTACTAGTGCAAAGTCTTAAGACTTTTGCACATCACTGTAACCATTAATAAATAAAATAAGCTCGGAGAGCCCACAACGAAACACTGCGGTTTTTAAGGAGCATAAAATGTCATTTTTGTCAGGAGTGTCTAAGCTTTTTTTTTTTTTTTGTACAGAAACATGGTTGTGGTGTGGTGACTGACCCTCGCAGGCATAACCCTGTCGTATCAGGCCCACCATTAGGGAGGTGCAGTGGGTACACTGGGTTGGACTTGAGAAGGTCTTAATACTCAGTTGGTGAGCTCTAGGCTGTAGAAACAAAAGCAGGAGACGATAAGAATATATTAAATAGCCTAACAATTACTAAAAAATGATTAATAAAGCCAAATGATTCTAAACATTCTCTGACCAATTTCTATATTTATTATGACAATAGATATTTCAGAGAAACAGCTGTACCCTTGGCACTGTGAAAGCAGATGGCTGGCACGGTTGAGATGGAGCAGTTGGAATGACAGCTGGAATCTTCACTGGCTCCTAAATTTAAAAAAAGCCAGCAAACTCTTAACAACAACAGAATGCTGATAATATCACTGCCAAGTAAGGATGTGAATGCATACTGAAGTGACCTCCAACAAAAAAGCGCAGTAGTAAAGTCATTCTGGAAAATAAGCAGGTTCTGGTTATACACTAGACAATGAAGATTGGCTTCTTTACTTAAAATACGAGTATTGTTCACTAAGTAATGGCCCACATTTTTTTCTGAAAACATATTTATTCTTAAGAGTCAGAATTTGGTGACAATATGAATCAACATTTCTTGTACATGCTCCATTTTTCTACATGGTCTCCATCACGTTCTACGGCCTTACGCCATCGTTGTGAGAGCCTGTATTTCCTGCCGGGGATGTCTGGTGCAGTGGCTGTGACAGGACGTCCTGAGCGTGGCTGATCATGGAGCTCTGTTTCTGCATTTCCTGACGCTTTAACTTTCTTTACCCATCGCCCAACGGTACTCATATCAACTGCATCATTACCACACACTGCCTACAAACGTTTATGGATGTTCAGCACGGTTCTTTTTCTGCAAACAAGAATTCTATAACAGCAAGCTGCTTGTAACGAGAGTCGTATGTAGACGCCATTTTGACGCTTCGCTACGGCTCTGTGATCTGCCGGAACTGTTTGAAACTTCACAGGTATGCAGAAGAAACATCAAATTTGAAGCAGCTAAAAGGGTTGGTTTGTGTCTCGCTCTCGCTCTATATATATATATTATATAGCATTATTTATTGAACAACCCTCGTACACACAATCCTTTTATCTGGTACACCTCATAGTTTCTACGCTCACTGTCGCTCATTTGATCAGTTCCACTGATCCATTTGATTATTCAAGTCGTCATGTAAACAGCATGTTCTGATCTAAAAATCAGATTAGGAAACCCGATATGGAGAGCTTGTTTTAAGCACAGTTAAAAAAAAACAAGAAAAAAAAAACATGGAACCAAAACTCCTGGAAAACCATGGTTTTCGCATTACCTGATTACTCAAGTGCATGAATACTCGTAGATTGGATTACTGACATCTGACTTCCAGCAAGAACACGCATTATTAAGTGAATGTAAACGCACAGCTGTGTGTTACTTTGCGTTGTGCTGGATCAGACACAGCAATGTTTGTTCTCATAACTCTCACATGTAGGTCACGTTTGTGCACAGCTACTACATACCAAACAAACTTTCATGAGCTGATCTATCAGTTTTCTTGTTGTTGTTTTTTTTAATCACGATTTTCATTAACTGTTCCACCAAGCATCCTTTTTAAATGACATTACAGACAGTGTAAACTGCAAACACTAAATATTAAAATAATCTCTGATGTTGAAATGATCTTTTAACATCAATTATCAATGGTCTTTCTTCCTTACCCTTCTACATATGCTCCCATCATTCTAAATCCTACTTAGTGAAATGTTCCTGTTGAATTCAGTAAAGTAAGTCAGTTGTACTTAAGCCATTCACATGACAGGAACTGTTCTTCAAATGCATAATATAGGAAATATTCCTCATATGCATATCCACCTGGTAGGCTTAAATCTAGATGCCTAGCTTATTTCCGTTTGTGTCTGTCTCTTATCTCTATTACTGAACTGTATTCCGTAGATTATCAATGTGGCCTTTCTTTCTATCTATCTATGCATTCAGTCTTGTATAGTTCAGGAATTGTTTCAGTTAGGATTATTCTGGTTCAAGGTTCCTTCAGATGCTCGTCCTATAGTATATTTTTAGTTTCTTAGCTGGTTTTTCTGCCAAGATATGTTATATTCAGTAAAAGCAATGCTCTTGGGCAAAATAAAAAAAAGTTACCATGCTTTCATAATACTCATTTTAATTTTAGGAACACTGCTCAAACAGTGATGTAGGACTCGCCAGCAGAACAGAACAGCGGAAACACACAGTCCTAAGAAAGCTGAAAGGCACCTACCCCACTTATCTGTACACCAAAACTGGGTAAAAACTTTCCAATTTAAACCGTTGCACACTTTTTTGTCAAGTTGTGCAGAATGGGGACACGTCAGTAATTACAATCCATGTTCATAATTCATAATCTCCCACCCACCATATCTCTCTGATCTCCTTCCGGTTGTTACTCCTTCTCGGTCTCTTAGGTCTACGGTTTCTATGCATCTGGTTGGGGGAATTCATTATTCATTATTATTATTATTATTATCATTATTATTCATTACTATTAGGAATGCTCAATTACATTCCCAAATTAAGCCTGTGCTTAAAATGCATTCATTTCAGAAAGCATTT
>JAYJMA010018603.1:0-12274 GCA_036873895.1 Parotocinclus cabessadecuia
TTGCTCAAAATAAAACTATCATTAATTGAAGTAAATACTAATTTAATAACAATTCATAGATCATCTTTTAAATTATTTTTAATTATTGCCATGCACAACATTCATTTGACATGAATTCAGTTTATATATTTAATAATTATTCCATTATTAATGAATACATAATTAGGTGTCTAAAAGGGAATTGTTTATATTTTGTTTTTAATTGGGACTAACAATTAATAGCAAACATTTAAAAAATATAAAGGCTAAACATGAAACAAATTTTTAAAAAATTTAAAAAATACAATTTTATAAAAAAAAAGCAACAGGGATGTTATTTTATTGCTTAATTATTATTTAATAAGGAAACACTAATGACATTATTGATTAATTAAGCTGCATTAACGTATAAGCTTATAATTATTAACATTACAAAGAGTAAACAATATTTAATTGTTTATTCAATGGGATTTTGCACTTTTGTACATGAATGTGTTGTGATGATATAAATAATAAAATAATAATGTCTAGTCTTTATTTATTGCTCAGCAAACGATGGTGGTTTATTTGATTTATAGTGCATGTGTGTTTAATTTAATTACATGTTTTAATGGCTTAAATTGAATTGTTGTTTCCACGGGAAACACACACACACACACACACACACACACACATACACACATCAGAGGCAAAACCTTTCCTTAAACACACCCTGAGAGAAAGATAAACAACAAAGAGGAAAACGTTTAAACGCTGCTTTTAAAATGCAGGAGTACAAATGTTACACGGCTCACCCCAGCAGGGTGCACAAACTTTTACACGGGGTACGGGGGTAACTACGGAGACGGAGGAGGGTGGTTTAACCTGTGTGAGCCGTTTCTCGCCCCTCACTGGGCTCCACTTTTGGAGGTTCCACCAGGCGGCCGTACGACAGGGCCAGCATGATCTGAAAGAGATTCACACCATGACCAGCAGGGGGCAGAGAAGAGCAGCTTCAGAACCTTCAGAGATTTATACTAAAGGGTTTGGATGATTTTAATTCCAAAAAATACTCCAATAAAACATATATATATATATATATATATCATACGTAATCTATGAACAGAATCAATCTATAACGCTAGAAAATGTAGAAACAAAATTCATGACAAACACACAAAGGTACAGAACGAAGCTTTTTGAGGAACGGAAAACACTTTAAAGTCTTTAAAAATGATTTCAATAAAAACTATCTATTTTTTTTTTTCACTTAACGAATCCTTATTCTCTGACTGCAACATAATACAGGATTAATAATAATAATATTTAAAATATTTACTTACAACATGTATTTAACATGTTTTTATTTTAAACCACATCTAATTTGTTATTAGTATTTATTCCTAAATTTTCCTAAAAAAATAAACAGTAGGGTTATAATAGCACTGAATCTTTATTTTAATTCCTTATTAATTTCATCTGTGTAGTTATTTTTATTTGTATTAACCATTATTTAACTTCTAACTACACACACACACACACACACACACACATTCAAACACAGACACACACACGCACACACACACAGGGTGTGTCAGACATGAGCTGAGTGATAGATGGCAGACATTAGATCCACTGGAGGCTAGTGCACCGATTAAAGACCTCAACCACTCAGGCAAGGGGAACCTGCAGCCTCCGGGGACGTATCAAAACACACACGGACACACACACATGGACACACACACAGTCTTTCTTGTGTTGTCTATTTGAGTTCAGTCACTCGTGTGTGTGTGTGTGTGTGTGTGTGTGTGTGTGTGTGTGTGCATGTATTTGTGTCGTGACTAATGGATACTGCGATTATGGTAACGCTTAATCATAAATCCAAACGTGTGTGAGTTATTGGGAGAATGTTAATGCCTATGATGTGATAAATAATGATACCATGCAAATGTTCCCTAATTTTTACAAACACCTATAATCACCCACTCTGTTTTCAAATTAATTTGTAGTCAAGCCAAATGATTAAAGGATGTCTCATATGTGATTGGCTCTGGCAAAAGCAGGCTCTTTTTGCAAAAATTCGCAATTCACTTAATGCTTTATCTAAAACTAGAGTCTAAGGGCTTTACAAAACCGAAATACATTTTAGAATCTGATGGACATTGACCAAGTTATGACCACAACTCTGACATCAGAGTTGTGCATCATTGGATTAATCACTGGGTGTCTTTTAACGCTTCTCCAAAGGAAAAATGGTGAACTGGGTCATTTTTTGGGCTTCTTTTCCAAATGGACACTTCTCAAAAACATGTCTTAAAGGCAACCTCTTAGTCAAAATATCAATCTGATTTGTTGGGGAAGTGAAAGTGTCTTTTGTAGTCATTAAATGTATGCACTGGACACTAAATGAGGCGGCTGTTGAGCTGTGGTCAATGTTTTTCCAAAAGTGAGATTTTTGAAAATCAAAATCGCGAGGTCTCACTTTTGAAAGGGTATTGATTTTTTGCCTTTAATTGGCCATGACTTGGTGCCTGTCCTGGCAAGAAGCACCTGCTGCTGTCAGAATCTTTCACGTATTGTGATATACATCATTATACATATATATATATATATATACATATAATATACATCATTATATCAGGAGGGGCCTGTGGAAAGTTTAAAATGACAATTAGTAGTAACCAAAAATATCTACAAATGACACCCAGTGAAATTACATTTGGTTGAATATCAGTTCAGTTAAATATGTGTTAACATAATTGTTTAAATTATTATAGCAATAGTTCAGATGTGCCACATTCACCAGTAATGTAACTCAATTTTGCTCTTTAATGAACTTTGTCAAATAGTCACATTTATAGCTGTTAAAAGATCCAGCTGGTAAAGGATTAAATTGACAACTAGGATCTGCCCTTCACTGAACGGAATGTGACAAGCTACTGGTTTATGTAGGCTAATTATAACACATATAAAATACAAACTGCAGATCTAAAATGCTATTTCATCATTAAATAATGTAACTGATTAAGATTACTAAACAATAAACATGGCACACACGGATCGTAACAATGGAGTGCTGGTTAGCTCATTAGCTTGGTCATATCCCTGACATCTAGGGACATCTTCAGGTGTGACAATAAGTTTTATATTTCTAAAACAAATCACATGAAAACAAGGCATTGGACGCCTGTCAAACTACCAGTGAACTAGTCGCATACTTAACTGCGGCTGTAACTGAAACTGAGTCTGTATTTTTAGTGATCATTTGTTTGATCAGTTTTTACATTACAAAACACCTAATTTATACATTTCTTATCTTCTTTTCTATGTATTGTAATTAATGCAGCATAATATAGTTTCAATTGCTCTGTAGAAACCATCTGATTGTTGACAAGCATAAAAAAATGAACTACTAAACTCAAGGCAGTCAAATATCCAAATGAAAGGGATCAAGTCGTTGTTGACGCATCTGTGCAGTACACAAGGAAGAACAAGAAAACAAAAGATGCTGCAGATGATCTTTATCTCTGCTGGAGTGTGTAAATGTGTCTGCACTGTGTATTAATGTGTGACATTTTGACTTCTTGTTCATGGAGATGAATGATGCTCAGTGGCTTGCAGGTCGAGCTCCGGTACCTTTACTATAATAGCTTTCTGTAATTTAGCTCTATCGCCAAGAGAGCTATAATGCTGAGCTGGATACAATTAGGGAACAACTACCATATTCGTTCTGTGAAATGTCCTTACGCTCTAGGCAAAAGAGCATCAACTCACAAGCACTGTAATTCTCACATCCATTAAAGGATAAAGGCATGTGCTTTATAAGATATGCAGATGAGATACTGCTTAATACCAAATACCTGTTTGCATTGTGATAGGAAACAGTGACAATCACAGTATTTTAATATACATAAAGCTATCTTTATTTTCTTTGCCTCTTCATAAGTAGTCAGACCTTTTTATTTTCTATTATAGCTAACAAAAGTAACAATACTAAATGCCTCTGCTCCTAGACAGAAGTGGCAGTAATGCCTTCCTGATCCCCTGGCCGTGTATTTCTATAGCACCACTTGAATCTGAAATCCTAATAAAACAATGATAGAACATATACCTAAATTACACCAGTAGAGGGTCTCACTTTATGTGTTAGATTAAAAAATTCTCTTATCCTGCAAAGTACAAGTTCAGTTTCTAGTAATGACGAAGGTTTTGTTTCATTTTGCTAAACCTAACTTATTAAAAGAGCTTTAAGATATTCATGTTTTATCACACAGATCATCCCAGTGTTATTTTACTGAAACATGCATGCATTCATTTAGAATAGAATAATTGTAATTATTCAGTTTACTGCCGGAATCTAGAATCTCTAAAACAAACACAAACGTAAGAACTATAACATATAGCATAAAAAACTGCAACATAATCCAGTCTGATCGTTGACAGATGATGGGTTGATGGAATCATTGCACGCTGTAAACTAAATGCCTGTCATTCAGTTCTATTTGAAAAGTAGTAGTTAGCCTCTGTTCTCTGTTACCCAGTGTGCACACCATATCACTATATCATTTTTACCACAGCCAGTTACTTAAGATACGTACTCCAGTATGTACTCCAATAGCCAGCTGAAATATATTGGAATTTGGAATAATCCTTATATCCACAATCTCTCTCTCTCTCTCTTGCTCTGCCTTTCTCTCTCTCTCTCCTCCTCTCTCTCTATCTGTCTTACCCACTCACACAGAGTCACTGTCACACAAACTGAGAGAGCTGCAGTTTCCTTATCTCCTGCTGAACCTTAATTAACAGTAAGACCAGGCAATTACAGGCCAATATCCCTCATCACAGAGGCACAAAGCCTGCCTTCTTCCCACCGCCCCTAGACTCACACCAGACAGCCACAAAAAAGCAGTCAAAATGCTGAGAAACAATGGCTGCCAGGATAACAGTGTTCTGCTCTGTAATTGCTTTATCTCTCCTGAGAGGAGACCCGAATCGGACAGGTTTCTTCACTCGACCTCAAAGGGGACTTCTGTCTCTGCACCACCAACCACAAAATGTACAAAACAATACCAGCATTCTTCTCCTTCTCACAGTCTGCGGCAGACATCTGGTTCACTTCCTTCCTATTCCAGTCAGTTCATCAAATGTAAACGTATTTATTGCCTTGTGCAAATACATATTATCCAATGCAGTTCAATATGTATATAAGAATGCAGAAATTAATACTGCATGTATATTAAAAAATATTTCAATCATGGCTCTTTTAGGTTACAGCTTTGGATAATATTTGAACAATACCCTTAAAGTCTAATGTCTGTACACTCTAGGAATACATTGACCTGCAATTCAAATTATTCGCTGCCATAGTGAATTATGTCGCGAAAGAACATGGTCTACGAAATGTAATTCTGCTTAGGGAGTGTCTATTGGCATTGCTTCACATACGTAGATGACATTTTAAATGTCATCTTGGTGCTGTCTACACCCTCTGCATCTCTTCCATCAGGGAGTAACCCAAAGTTAATTTAATTTATTTATTACAAGGTGATGGCGGTATTTTATATGGCACAGTGGATAAAAGAAGTTTTCATACTTTTTCAGATAAATGCTAATGATTTTTTTTGTATCTGTTTTTAAAGGATTTTATTTTCTCATCAGTCTACACACAGCAATTCACAATGACAATGTGAATTGCATATATATTTAGACCCTTGACGCTTGGGGAACTAGTCGGCACATAGAAGAAGATGAAGAAATATATACGGAGCAAACCTAGTGAAACCATTTCCCAGAGCGCTTAAGACCTTAGCCTGGAGCAAATGTTTCCATTAAATTTCCAACAAGATGACAACTGGAAGCATACTACAAAGACATCACAGGAGTGCCTTGAGTTGTTTCGGAATAGCTTTGTGAAATTCCTGAACTGGCCCAGCTAGAATCCAAACATAAACCATCACACACTAAGAGACAATCAAACATGCGTCTTTTGAACTGTGGGAGGAAACCGGAGTACCCAGAGTAAACCCACACAGACACAGGGAGGACCCAGGCCGCTCCACCCTGGGATTGAATCCTGGACCTTCTTGCTGTGAGGCAGCGGTGCTACCCACCGAGGCACCGTGATGCCCTGAATGATTTATGACTTATTACATAACTATTTATTTAAATGCTGAATATGCTTTTTGTTTAGAACAAATCTCTTGCCCTATCCATGCAAAACAGCTATTCAATTTAAAGCAATGTCACGTTAGTAGTAGTAGTGTACACCTCTATTAGGGCAAAGCTCTGCACATAAGCCTGAAAATGCCCTAAGAGTGAAGCAACATTCTAGAAAAAAACAGTTTTTGCCCTTTGAAAACATAATTACCCAAATTAGTCTGGTCTGTGCATTTTAGCTAATAGTAATGTGATACACGTGCAATATTGCTATGCCATATTTACTTAGCATGGCTAGAAACTGTCATTAATTAATTCACACAATCACAGCTGAAGGTGCCATATCCATTGGCACCAAAGGCAATACAGGTTAATACTGTAGATAAATTATGGAAGAGTGTTTAATACGTCTCTAGCATGCAATCATGGTGAAAAAATATACGTTTTCTCAGTTTTTACATTTTAAAAACAAGCAGCGTGACGATGCTTATCCAGAATTTTGACGCACTAAGTTGGCTCTGGACTGCTTATAAGAAGATCATGAGATAAAACCCTGGCTCCACCAAACTACCACTCTTGGACACATGAGCACGGCCCTTAACCTTCAGTTAGTAAGTAATTATGCTATTAAATCCTGTACATTTAGTTTTTGTTAAGAGCTTAACAGGATGGGGCATGGTGGCTCGCTAGATAGCACCGCCACCTCACAGAAAGGGGTCCTGGGTTCAATTCCAGGGTGGAGAAGGCTGGGTTATTTTTGTGTGGAGTCTGCATGACATCCCCATGTCTGTGTCGGCTTACTTCGGGTACTCCGGTGTACTCCCACAGTCCAAAGACATGCATGTCAGGTTAACTGATTACACTAAATTGGCATTGACCTGAGTATTTATATACTGCTCACAAAAATTAGGGAACACTTCAAGATGAAATATCCCATAATGAAATGTCCCCTAATGTTTGTGAGCAGTGTATATGTGACTAGTCTTAAATGAACCCTGTGTATAGATGTGGCCGTCTGTCTCGCTGATAGCAACGTTAAACAATCCAACTAAACAAACAAAACTTCACATCAGATACCTAAAGAAGAAAGTAGGTATTATAATTATAATATTTTAATGTTCATGTTACGTTGATTTATGTTTTGCACTTTTAACTAAAGACTATATTGTGACCTTAATGTTTAACTAGGTGACTCCTAATTGTGAATACATCAGGGCTGGGACAACCCTCAGACCCACTATGGAAACCCGCATGTGGCACGCATAAGGAACCAACACTCTGGGCAGCATGGAGGTGACCTGATTTATGTTACCTAGGAACCTGTACCAGAGGAACACTTACACCTCAGGCATGATAGCAGAACGCAGTTTTGCAGTTCGAGCCAAAGACAGGAATCTGCCAAAATGACAGAATATGCCAAATGTATTGTGATTGGAAATTATGGTTTCCATGCATTGTAAATCTATGTTCACCAGAAATGTAGGTTGCATTTCACATTCCTTAAAGATAAGTGCATACAGAATATGCTTGAGGTTAGGAATAGGGTCTGAGGGGGTGTCTGATCGTGACTAGGAGTTGTGCTTTGTCTGTTGACATTATAGACAGGTGTGGTTTCTTTATTTGAATTAATTAAACATGCCTATAACTGGGTTAGTAAGAGGGTGCACGTTTCTGGTATTTCTGTTTTGCCCTGCCTGGTACAGGTATTTCTGATTTGTTATCGTGGGCAGACAGCAGGCTCTCTGAATGATCAGGTTTTATTAAACCCAGACCTTTTAATGCTGTTTTACCTCAGAGGCAGACAAGTCAGTCGTGCCAGCACGCTGACATTTTCTCTCACAATGGATTCGAGAAACATATTGTTACGGTTTTAACAATGAGCCAGACCAGTTCCTGCTCTGTTGAACTCAAAAAACCTGAACAAGTACGTGACAGAGTAAGTGTGAAGTGCGAGGGCCTGTTTATTTATACTTATGCGCATGATCACGCATGCATGTGTGTATGACGGCGAGTGCATGATGTTACTTTGTGTATTATTCTTATGTGTGAATGTGTATACATTTGAGCAATCTCCCATCTTTTATCCTGTCAGGTATAGATTTCACTGGTTTGTTTTCAACCTGAGTTTCACTTTGCATGTGTGAGACCACAGATGAGGCTTTTTTTTTTCTAAGGATGACTTACCGTCTGTTAGCTGCATCTCTGGTGAGTCACCATGGGCACTGTGCTGTGTGTTTCTGCCAGAGCTATGGAAACAAAACCAGAGTGTGTGAAAATATTACACTGTGTGAGACAGACATACACTTGAAAACACACATTTGGTGTCAGTCACAACACAGGGGGATATAGTTCCCTAACTTTTCGAAACTTTTCGAAATTCCTTCAGAAATTGCTCAGCTTTGTTTGGCTCATGGGAATTTAACAAGATGTTTGTTCTTAATATGTATTAAAGCTCTGAGCTTTGGCTTTGGCACGAGTTGACATAGGCATTAAGAAATTAACAAGTGCGCAGTGAAATTTTTGTGCAATGGCTTAGTAAGAAGACACAAACAGGACAAATTGAGATTACAATATAAAAGTGAAAGAATTGGGGAAACGATCCTTTTTACTGGTGGTCTGTCTGGCCATGTGCGTGCCATCACAGGGCCATCCTGCTTCTCTCAGCCCCCTCTCAAAGTCTGGTTTCCCAGTTTCCAACGTTTGTCATAGAAGCATTTCTAGGAGTCGATGATCTCTCAAAATGAGGTACACTACCCCAAAGTCGCATTTGAGTGCCTTTTTATAGGACAGCACGAGAAGCATTTTAGTATCAATACTCAGGGTGTAATCAGACCACACCACATAAGTAATCATTTACATATCTGCCTGAGACAGACTTTTTCCAGCAATTCTACATTTCAATCTGGGTGCTTTATTTTATTAGTCAATGATTATGTTAACTATGAACATTCAGATTTTTGCAGCGATAGTTTTTAGAAGGTGGTGCATTCACTGTACATGCTGGACCATCTAGCCTGATTTATTATTGTTGTAGTTTTACTACCATTCTGCTTCGTTGTGCAATTTCTTCTGCCCAGTTTAAACCAGCAGGAGTCAGCTACTGGGGACATATTTTTTCAGGTTGATTAATTTTCCCAGTTTCTACTCAACCTTCAACACAGCCTGCACATTACTTTGATGGAGTATCAGAGCTATCGCCCGAGCTCCTTTGCTTTTCCCCAGAGAGCAGTTTCATACAAACAGAAATGCTGGAGCTACGTGAAATAAATTTGAAACCAGTTGTTGAAAATCAAATCTGGCATGCCGTGTTCTATCATTTTGGGTTTTGCAGTGAACAATGAGTAATACTTGATAGCTGGAAGTGTGTGAAGCACATTTCTATAAATTACTCCAATCAGGCATATGGTTTTCAAATAGGAAGTGAGTGCATTAATACGCTGTTAGTCATACTCTGAGCCAGGATGCTGGAGATAATGATCATTTTAGGACCTGATTCATCCTGCCAGCAGCCATGTACCGAGAAAATCTCAGTACATAGAATATGGCAGAAAAAAGAAGTTCTTAGGTTTGTCACATTATTAGACATCTAATGAAGCCTAGATCTGAACCACACATTTCAAACCATTGAAAATGTCAAACATATTAAATAATATGTTTTTAGCAAACTTTAGATGTCATGGACACATATGAATCTTGACCATTATCATTTCAAAGGGTCATATCGCCAAGCAATAATTGGTCCGGCAACAGACCCTAGACTATCGAACCTGGGCGTGGCGATACATTAGATCTAGTGATCTAGTGACAGACACACAGTCCATAAACTGCGTGGAGATCAACCAAACTATTTAAGTGTCCCACTAAACCCTCTGTATTTAAAATATGGGGCCAAGGAACAAATAATGCCAGTGAGTTTAAATACAATTCCGGAACCAACAACCCTCTATTCGTCAAAGATAGGTATCAAAGCAGAGTAGCTCAGCTGCTAAGAACTGTTTTCCAATGCTAAGTCTCTCTGGCATGACCACAAATAAGTCCAGGTGTGGGTTCCTGTCACCAGAGTGCAAGTCCAACTGGCTACTTGATTTAGATCCATACAGTTTCTGTGCTGAGTGTGTGGCTCCCGAGACTGTAATGCTCCACTCATTAAATCAATTGGTAAATAACACACATTTCATAACAAACTGTTTCAAAACTTAAGGGCAGCACGGAGGCTCGGTGGGTAGCACCGCTGTCTCACAGCAAAAAGGTCCCAGGTTCAATCCCAGGGTGGAGCAATCTGGGTCCTTTCTGTGTGGAGTCTGCATGTCTTCCCTGTGTCTGTGTGGCTTTACTCCGGCTACTCCGGTTTCCTCCCACAGTCAAAAGACATGCATGTTAGGTTAATTGGTGCCTCTAAAAAAGCAGCCCTTAGTGTGTGACTGTGTGCATGACTGTGTGTGTGCCCTACGATAGATTGGTGCCTCACCTACTGTTGTTCCTGCCCTTGCACCCAGAGTTGCCAAGTGGGCACTGGCTGGCCCGCGACCCTGTGTGGATTAAACAAAAGATAAGGAATGTTGTTGTTGTTGCTAAGCAACAAGGTGCTGGCTTCAAGGTTCAAGTAGATTTTTTATATATATTTGACACATAAATAGCAATTGTTAATACATATGTTTATTTGATAAAGATATGTAAATTAATGTATACAGACATGTGGCAAGTGTAAATCAAAAAATTACAATTACCAGGGCATTATCATCCACGGTTGTGTTTGGTGTTAAACATGTATTATGGTTTTATATTAGGCAAATACAAAATTCAAACTAGCCCCTGCACACTTTTATTTCAAGGGCAAACAGCATTGATACAATACCACATTCCTTCAGAAAGCAGTTCTGCTTCAATTCCAATACTTTGATCCTGCATTAAAACCTCCAATCCATATGTGTGCACTATTGTATAACTGACCAATTTATGTTATTTTAAAGCCTTCTAAGAACCATTTATGTTAAAAGCTAGAATTGCTAGTGTTGTTTGTTTGTTTGATTTGTATCTGGAAAGGTTTGCCTTCAATAGCTGCAGAACATGGACATGAGAAAATCTTCTTCTTCAGACTGAATTGTGAGGCACAATGAGTCTTATGTCTTAAGATGTTTAGGAGAAAATCAAACTAAACCCATAACTCAGTGTTGATTGACTGCCTGGCAGCAGTGAAATATCAGAACCACCATGTTTGCCTCTGGAGTTGTCAGAAACACTGGTTTGCAATCTAAATTTTCTTTGTTAGCCTCTTAATCTTGGCATCAAGCATTATTTCTGCAAAGGCACATATTAATTTGCACTGTAATAATAATGAATTCTCAATTAAGAGCAATTAACTTGAACCTTATGTGGCGGAGGTTGCATGTTCTCTATATGTCTGCTTGGGTTTTCTCCTGGGTTGTGGGTGTGTGTGTGTGTGTGTGTGGGCCCTATGATGGCTTGGCACCCCGTCTAGGATTGGGTACTTACATCTTGTGCTACTGATTAGCTCCAGCTCCCTGAGGCCCTCGTTTATCAGTAATCATGTATGAAAATGAACAAGTTATGAGTCAAGTCATTATTCACTCATCTATCTATCAATCAATCAGTCAATAAATTAATTGATGTAGTGCAGAAGTGAGCATTAATATTTATAAATATTAATATTTATTTATATCACATTATAATATTACAAATGTTTCCTGCTACATTGATTTTGTGGTGTTTCTGTGGTAAAGAATAAACATTTCAGACATGGCTTTTGGAGTGAAAAGTATCCTCACATGGCTGCACACCTGAAAGCAAGGGTGAATAAATGCCATAACCTCCTAATAGATGCAATCACCTGGAAAACACAATATAGACCACAGAAGAGTACAGAAGGTTCTCCCTCGCACAGTCTTTTGCTCTCTGTTTCTCACATGATATATGAAATATGTCCTTACCAAGATTTCAATCTAAATGAGGTCAACTTGTCTGAAACCTCGGCAGTTTTCCACAAGCATTACATGCTGACATTGGCATATTGGTGTAAATCTCTCTCTCTCTCTCTCTCTCTCTCTCTCTCTCTCTCTCTCTCGCTCTCTCTCTCTCTCTCTCTCACACACACACACACACACACACACACACACACACACACACACACACACACACACAC